>PVLC010008990.1:0-55874 GCA_004027655.1 Graphiurus murinus | reverse complement strand
AAATATCATCAAAATGGCCATCCTCCCAAAACTGATCTACAAATTCAATGCAATACCCATGAAATTGCCAAGGACGCTCCTCACAGACATAGAAAAATCAGTCCTTAAATTCATCTGGAAAAACAAAAAGCCCAGGATAGCCAAAGTAGTTCTTAGCAATAAAAATCATGCAGGAGGCATCACAATACCTGACTTTAAAATTAACTGTTTTTAATCAAAATAATAACTTTATCAACTAATAGCAATGTTAGAAGAATTGTGTGTGTGTGTGTGTGTGTGTGTGTGTGTGTGTGTGTGTGTGTTACTAGGAATTGAAGCCAGGGGCATTCTACCTCTGAACTATACCGCTAGCCCTTTTGTTTTGTTTTGTTTTGAAACAAAGTCTCTCTAGATTGCTGAGTTATTCCACTCCTTACTGTGGGACCTTAGACAAATTGACTTCTACCATCTTGCTCATGAGACTATGGGGGATGACAAAAATAATGACACATGGATAGCCCTGCTAGGGTTACTGTAAGGAACACAGAACTTAAGTAGGTCAAGAGGCTTGCAATTGTGCCTGGCAGACACAAATGCTTGTGTATGTGTTCATTATTATTATTATTATTATTATTATTATTATTATTATTATTATTTATTATTATATAAAATGATTGGCGTAGTATTTATATCACAGTAAACACTCAATAGGTGGTAACTATAAATACTACCTTCCATTCAAGCAGAATGCTATATTAGCTCTATTAATCAATGTTTGTTTTTAATCTCCTACATCTGGGGACATGAAGCTAGTTTACTTAACAAAGAATTATACAGCATTTACCAAGTACCAGGCACTGTTGCAAGCCCTTTACATGTAGGTCATTTTCAATTTTCACAGGAACCCCATGCAGAAGGTACTGTTATTATTCCCACTTTACAAATACAAGAGACTACGTAATTAGTCCAATATTTCCAGGACACTGTTAGTTAATGTATCCCATAGTAGTGGCTAATAGGACTGGAATTCTCCCCGGCCCTCTGGCTCTCCTGACCATGGCACTATGGTTTCCAAGAAAGGAAAACATTCAACCCATTGGCCCTTTTCTAATGCAATCTTCTGGGCCACATGCCAAGCACCATGAGCCCCCTTCTTGGCACTTGCAAATGTATCGGAACGAAGTCTGTAAACATGCTGGCTCCATGCCCAGTGGCCTCTCCAGTTTATGTCACCAATCCCCCTACCCCCCACCCCACAGTGGCCACACACAGAAGCCTAACAATTCAGAAGATGTCTGGGAAATTCCCAAAACAGAAGGCAGATGAGAAGCAGTGGGGAGTTTTATCCATGAATGTCTTCACACAGAAATCTAAATGCTGATTGAGGGCATGCTGCCCTGCATTGAGGGGAGACCAACTCCTGCTGGCAGGAAGCTCAGCAGCATTGACAACAACCCCTGAAAAGGAGGTGGGGAGCTTTGCCAGCTGGGAATAGACATCTGGCAGGGGATGAGAGGGACCCCACATCAACTAATCCAACCCAGAGCTGGATTTCAATGCATTTCCCTTCAGTGCTGTGCAAGACCTTGATGAGCCCACTAATGGAAGAATAGAGCTAAAGAAATTTACCCAGAAGCAAATCAGTTTCCAGGTAATAGGGGCATGACTCCTAATGAGGTGTCATTAGGAGGTCTCCTGACCAGAATGTAACTGAGGCTGGCCAGATTCTAGTCTGAGAATACCTTCCCACAGATTCCCAAACTTGCTGGCCTACCACCCTATTTTCAGAAAAAAATAAAATAAAAGAATAGCACTCCCCTGAGTTCTTCCACCACCCCTTAATTTATTCAAACACCCTAATTGCACCTGATACTACTACTGTACCCCTGCATAGTTCCGATGCCATGATTTATGGGACTCATATGCCCAACTTTGGGAATCTGTGCTTAGAGTATAAAATATTAGTCAACTAATTATAATTTGAGGTTCTGGTCTACATATAAACAAAATATAGGAGAGTACTGTGATGATTAGCTAAGTAGCTCTAATTCTCTCTCTCTCTCTCTTTCTCACATAAACACACACACACACACATATACACACACATACACACACACCTAGTTATGAATTTTTAAAATTTTAGTGTGCTTTTATTGGTGCATTATCATCTCACATCATAATATAAATCATGTTGACATTGACATACTTGCACACAGCACTTGGTACCCCCCCAACTCCCTGCCTCCCCCCTTCCCATACAGAGGACTGAGATTGATGTTGGAATTTTCACATATGTACACACAGTTGATGTATTTCCAATAGTGAACCTCAGTCTTCCCTCTCCCCTTCCCTTAGACCACTTCCCTGACTCCACTGAGGTTTCTCCTCCATTATCTGGAGTCCCTCTGGTATCCCAGTTACTCCCTAGCTTACTCATATTAAAGGAAAAATATGTCCCTTCACTTTCTGTCACTGGATAATCCCACTTAAAATAATGTTCTGCAGGTCTTTCCATTTTCTTGCAAATGACATTTTTTTGTTCTTCTTTATTGCTGAGTAGAATTCCATTGCATGTATTTCCCATAGTTTTTTGATCCATTCATCTGTTGATGGACACCTGGGTTGATTCTATAATTTAGCTATTGTGAATTGTGCTGCTGTGAACATGGATATGCATATATTACTGTAGTTCTCTGATTTCAATCTCTTTGGAAAGATACTCAGGAGTGGTATAACTGGATCATATGGTGGATCCATTCCCAGTTTTCTAAGGAATCTCCACACTAATCTCCCTAGAAGCTGAAATAGTTTGTGATCCCACCAACAGTGTAGAAGAGTTCCTATTTCCCCACATCCTTGCCAACATTTATTGTTACTTGACTACTTGATGATTGCCATTCTGATTGGGGTTAGATGGAATCTCAATGTAGTTTTGATTTGCATCTCCATAATTGCAAATGATGTTGAACATTTTTTCATGTATCTATTGACCATTTGTATCTCTTCTTTTGTGAAGTGTGTATTCAATCAGTTGCCTATTTCTTGATTGAGTTATTTGATTTTTCTAGTATAAAGTCTTTTAAGTTCTTTGTATATTCTAGATATTAATCCTCTGTCAGAGGGATAGCTGGTGAAGATATTCTCCCATTATGTAGGCTTCCTCTTTAGATTCTTGATGGTTTTCTTTGAAGTACAGAAACTTCTTAGTTTAATGCCATCTCACTTATTAATTCTTGTTTTGATTTCCTGGGCTTTGGGGGTCTTGATGGGGAAGTTGCTATCTGTGCCTATATGTTGGAGTGTTGAACCTATGCCCTCTTCTAGTAGCTTCACGATCTCTGATCTAACTTCCAGGTCTTTAATTCAATCTCAAATTGACTTCTGTGCAGGGTGAAAGGTATGGATTTAGTTCCATTTTTCTACAAATGAATAACCAGCTTTCCCAACACCATTTATTGAAAAGGCTGTCTTTTCTCCAGCATATGTGTTTGACGCCTTTGTCAAAGATCAGTTGGCTATTGAAGTCAGGAATTGTGGTACCTCCTCATGGTTCTTATTACTGAGAATTGCTTTCACAATTCTGGGTCTTTTCTTTCTCCATATGAAATTTATGACTAATTTTTCTAGGTCTATATAGAATGACATTGGTATTTCAATAGAGTTTCCATTGATTCTGTAGATCACTTTTGGTAGGATGGCCATTTTGATTATATTTATTCTGTCTATCCAAGAGCAGGGGATATCTTTCCATCTTCCAAGATCCTCTAAAATTTCTTTCTTTAGTGTTTTATAATTTTCATTATAGAGGTCTTTGACTTCTTTGGTTAGGTTTATTCATGTGTATTTTATTGATTTTTAGGTTATTGTGAATGGAATTGTTTTCTGTATTTCTTTCTCTGTGGATTCATGCTTGGCATATAGTAAAGCTACTGATTTTTTAGGTTAATTTTGTATCCAGCTACTTTGCTGAATTTGTTAAAAAGCTCTAGTAGTCTTTTTGTTGAGTTTTTGGGTCTTCTAGACATAGGATAATGTCATCTTCAAATAAAGATTTTTTTTTTTTTTTTTTTTTTTTTTTTTTGCGGTACTGGGGATTGAACTCAGGGGCATTCTACCTCCGAGCTATACCCCCAGCCCTATTTTTTTTTTTATTCTTTATTTTGAAACCGAGTCTCACTAAGTTGTGGAGGGCCTCACTAGGTAGCTGAGGCTGGCCGCGAACCCGGATCCTCTGGTCTCAGCCTCCCGAATGCTGGGATTACAAGCGTGCGCCACCACGCCCGGCGATAATTTTAATTTTTCTTTTCCTATTTGAATTCCTTTGATATCCTTCTCATATTGCTCTGGCAAGAGTCTCAAGGACTATATTGAAAAGGAGTGGTGATAGTGGGCATCCTTGTCTTGTTACTGATTTTAAAGGGAATTCCTGCAGTTTTTCCCCATTCAATATGATGTTGGCTTTGGGTTTGTTGTATATTGCCTTAATGATATTGAGATATATTTCTTCTATTCTTATTTTCTGCAATGCTTTTAGCATGATTGGGGGTTGGATTTTGTCAAATGCTTTTTCAGCATCTATTGATAAGATCATGTGATTTTTGTTCTTAGTTCTATTTATATGATGAATAACATGTATTGATTTACATATGTTGAGACAGCCTTGCTTTCCTGGGATGAAGCCAACTTGGTCATTGTGTAAAATTTTTGTGATGTGGATTTGAATGCACGTGGCTAGTATTTTATTTAGAGATTTTGCATCTATGTTCATCAATGATATTGCTCTGTAATTTTTTTGAGGTATCTTTATTTGGTTTGGGTATTAATGTGATACTGATCTCATAGAAGGAGTTTGGAAGGATTTCATCTCTTTCAATTTCATGGAATAACATGTAAAGTATTGGGACTAGTTCTTCTGTAAAGGTTTTGTGGAATTCAACTGGAAACCCATCTGGACCTGGATTTTTCTTTGATGGCAGAATTTTTATTTCTGCTTCTATTTCTTTGCTTGCTATTGGTCAGTTTAGGTTTTCTATATCCCCTTGGCTCAATTTAGGTAGATCCTATGTGTTTAGAAATCTGTAGGTTTTACACATGTTTTCCAGTTTATTGGAATATAAATTTCAAAATAGTTTCTGATAATCCTCTGAATTCCCCCTCCCCCTATCTGTAGTGATGTCTCCTTTTTCATTTCTGATTTTAGTAATTTTGGGTAGATTCTTTCTTTCTTTTGGTTAGGTTGTCTAGCTTTTCAAAGAACCAGCTTTTTGATTTGTTGATTCTATGTATTGTCTTTTTATTCTTTATTTCAGCTCTGATTTTAATTATTTCCTGCCTTCTGCTGGCTTTGGGATTGGACCGTTCCTATTTTTCTAGGTCCTTGAAGTGTGTCATAGTTAGTTTACTTGGTGACTTTCTGTTTTTATGTAGGCCCTCAGTGCTATAAATTTTCCTCTTTTTGTGTGGTACTGAGGATGGAACCCAGGGGCATTCTACCTCAAACTACACCCTCAGCTCTATTTTTTATTCTTTATTTTGAAACAGGGTCTCACTAAGTTGTGGAGGGCCTCACTAAGCAGCTGAGGCTGTCCGTGAACCCGGATTCTCCAGTCTCACCCTCCCAAATGCTGGGATTACAAACATGTGCCACCATGCCTGGCTCTAAATTTTCCTCTTAGCACCACCTTCAAAGTGTCCCATAGATTTTGACACATCGTATCTCTATTTTCAAATAATTTCAGGATTTTTTTTTTATTTCTCCCCTTATTTCTCTTCTGATCCATTCCTCATTCAAGAATGTATCATCAGTCACCATATATTTATGTAATGTCTTTTGGTCTTCCTGCTATTGATTTCTACTTTCATTCCATTGTGATCTGAAAAGATGCAAGGAATTATATTACAACTTTTGACTTTGCTGGTGCTTTCTTTGTGGCTCAGGATGTGGTCTGTTTTAGAGAATGTTCCATGGGCAGCTGAGAAAAGTATGTATTCATTCAGCTGTTGCTGGTTGAAATATTCTGTATATGTCTATTAGGACCATTTGGTTTATGGTATTCTTTAGGTCTAAAGAGTCTTTACTCATCTTTTTTTCTGGAAGATCGATCTAGTGGAGTGAGTGGTGTGTTAAAGTCTCCCAATATTATTGTATTTGGGTCTATTAGAGACCTAATATCCTGGAGAGTTGTTTTACAAATATGGGTGCACCCACATTTGGAGCATAAATGTTTGCTATCATTATATCTTCTTGCTGGATTGTTCCTTTTCTTAAGAAGTGCTCCACTTTGTCACTTTTGATGTGTTTTAGCTCAAAGTCTTTTTTGTCAGATATGAGGGTAGCTACCCCTCCCTATTTTTGGTCTCCATTTGTATGATATATCTTTTTCCATCCTTTCACCTTTAGTAAGTGGATATCTTTGGCTATAAGGTGAGTTTCTTGCAAGCAGCATATAGTGGGATTGTGTTTTTTAATCCACGTTGTCAGTCTATGTCTTTTAATTGGAGAATTAAGACCTTGATGTTCAGTATTATTATTGAAATATGATTTTTGTTTCCTGTCATTTTGTGTTCTGTATTATATTTGATATAGTATTATTTCTCCTTTGCTTAGTTGTCCACTTGGTGGAGTTCATCTCTTCTCTGGTTCTGGAATTTGCTTCTTTTTCTTCTTTATGATTTATTTCTTTAATTATTTTCTCTAGTGTTGACTTGGTAGTCATTAATTTTTTAAGATTCTGCTTATCTTGGAATGTTTTTATATCTCCATCAATTTTGAATGATATCTTTGCTGGATATATCAGTCTTGGTTGAAAGCTGTTTTCTTCCAGGGTCTGGAGTACTTCATACCAGTCTCTCCTGGCATTCTGGACTTGGGTTCTGAAGTCTGGAGTGATTCTTATTGTTTTTCCCCTGAATGTCACCCATTCTTTCATTCTTGCTGCTTTTAAGATTCTTTCCTTAGCCTCTATGTTAGTCATTTTGCTTATTATGTGGTGTGGGGAGGTCCTCCTTTGATCTTGTCTTAACAGTGTTCTATATGTCTCCTGCATGTGTATATCCAAGTCTTTTTCTGTTTGGAAAATTCTCTGAAATTATTTCTCTGAATAGATTTCTGATACCCTTGGTCTTTGCTTCTAGACCTTTTATCCATAAGTTTCGATGTTTCATGTTGTTCCATATTTGTTGAATATATAGGTTGTGTTATTGTAATGTCTTCTGTATACTGTTGACTGTGCTTTCGGTTTTGAATGAACTGTCTTCCTGGAGTGATACCCTGTTTTCCATGTGGTCTAGCCTTCCAGAGTTGGTTTCTATTTCTGTCTTCAATTCATTTATTGACTCCTTCATTTCATTCAGAGCCTCTTTCTGGTTCTTTATTAAAGCCTCAATTTCCTTCTTCACTTCATGAACACTTTCTTTGAGGCCTTTCATCACATTCAACATCAAAATTCAAAATTCTCTTTCTTGCATCTCTTGTAGATCAGTATTAGTGATTCCATTGTTGTTGAGTTGTGGGAGTTTGTTATTTCCTCACTATTCCTTGTTTTCATAGTTGTCGGGTTTGTTTCTGTTGTCTTGGTATCTGCTTGCTCTTTGTGTGTGAGTCCTGTGTTTATTTGTTATCCCTTTATAACTCAAACATGTTAGAAAGTGCTAGAGACATGTTCCCTCATCCAGATTATTTGGTTCTACTGTTCATCCTTAAAGCCACTCTTCTTATGACCCCCCACTAAACTTACAATCTTTGCTCTACTGTAATTTAATAGCTGTGTGACTTTTGACAAATATTCTGAGCCTGGTTCTTCTTATCTATAAAGTGGGGACCTTAACAGAATATACCTTATGTAGTAGGTGCTTGATAAATACTTGTTTGTATTCTTAAATTTTAAAATTTCAATAGACGAAAATTCCTGTAAAAATGCCTTCAACACAGCTCTTGGGAACATTTAACAATGATGGACAACTTTGAAGAGTATCTAAAACACGTATATGTAAGCACACATGTATAGTAGACATTGAGTTATTTCTATAAAATGTACTAGCCATGATATAATTTAATGGCATGTTAAATATGCTAAGTAATTTCCTATCCTTACATACACCATTCCAAAATAAAATTTCTTCCCCAGCTTTTCCTCCCCAGCTTCTCTTTGGTTCTTTGCAGACTGTTCTACCATCAGTCCATGAAAATTATTGTTAGTGGTCATCAGTACCATTTAACTACCAAATGTATTGGTCTCTGTTAGTCTCTATCTGGATTACTTTTGCAGATAATATGACATGACATATGTGGGTGCTCAATAATAATCCACCATTATCACCAACTCATAGGTAACTATGTGTATCCTGTCTTAAATCCCGTGCTCCAAAGCTTCGTTTGGTCTGCTGGACCTTCTGTCTCTTAGAAGGCCAGGACTGACCCAATTTTATATCTGACATGAATACACATTTTTTCTTGACTTTCTTGAACTTCTATCTTGGACTATGGAAACTTTGCCTTAGTCCTTTCTTCAACAACGAAATAACAGTTAACCATTTAATATGCCCTAATTCTCTCATTTCACCACAGTGAGGAAAATAAGTCTATTAATCTCATCTTACAGGATGAAAAAGAGGTGTAACTTGCCCAAAGTCACTTTCTTGATAAAAGAATGAGAACTTGAATCCATAAAACCCGAGTCCAAGACACATCCTATTAAACACTACAATATGTTGCCAGGTAATTGGGTCGACTAACTCAAATACATTGATATGAGTCTGAAATCTTTGCATCCAAACATTTACAAAGATTCACTTTGCTATACATATAGTTGTTTCAAAAGTGCCCTAAAACTCTCAAAGAGCATACAATATGCATGGACATTTACACATAGCTATGAATCAGAAAAGTATTTTTAATGCTACAGATATTAATTTATCTATTGAACAAACAACCATGTGCCTGGCATCGATAAAAACAAAACAAAACACTATTGCTGTATTTGAAAAAGTAAAAGTTATAAAAAGAAAAGTTCTCTTTTAAGCCAAATTCCACTTCAAAAGGATTCTAAACTTCTGACTACCATTTACCATTGTCACAAAAACAATTCTTGGATGAAGAATTTCCCTCTCCACCCTTTGCTCTCATTTTTTCTTGATTTTGCAGGCTTACTTTTAACAGGCTTACCTCTGCCAGGACCCTGATGATTGCTTTGGTCAGAAATAGCTCATTAGAACAGAAGGGCTCAAGTATATCTCCACCTTCCAGCAGGTGTCATTCTATGTTTGTCATCGCCCACATTGGGAAGTGGAGGAGGCAACAATCAACGCCAAATATAAGTGGGAAATGGCTGTTATTAAAGCCTCAAACACCAGTTATCTCTTGGTTACCTTGGTTGCGATTTTGCATAGATCAAAATGATCTGCTCACTCATGAAGCAGTGGAAAATAGTGCAAAGAAGAATTTCAACAGCAGAGATTTGGTTTGCATCCCACTCCACCATTTATGGACTCAAGCCATTGGCTGAACCTCTCAAAGCCTCTGTTTCCCTTATTTGATATTTGCTGTGAGAATTAAATGAGGTGTTATAAGTAAGATTCCTGGCAAAATAAGTAGTTGTTCACCAAATGTCTACTAATATCATTACAAATCCATGTCCCTTGCCAGACAGAAGACTCCTCCCAGACTCCTTTCCAGGCCACATATTCTCAGAAATTAACATAGTACTGGCACAGACTAGATGTTTAATGAGTACTTATATAATTAATGAATGGTTTGTGCTCTAGTCAGTGGACTCTTCCAATGAAAATTTACATGGGTGACCTCCCAGACCACACATCAACCTCAGTCATGACTCATAAAAGTAATTCTAATAAATCCTAAGCCTAACTCCAAAATGCTGGCTTACTCTGAAAGGTCAGTGCACACCAATTTAGAATACAAAGGGGATATTTTGATCTGTCACCCTGCAGTGGCATTTAAAAATGGAAGGCCTGAAAAACAGGGATGAGATAGAGTAAGACAATGGGAACATAGAGATATTATAAGACAAAGAAAATATTTGAAAGATATGGAGATTTCATCTTCAAGAAAGAGGTTATTTGAAGCACAGATTAACAAATTATAGTAGCAAGCGGCTACGTGGCATTTTTCATCTTCAAAGCTCTGGATTAACTCTGGATCGATTGTTATCATAATTACTTCTCATGAAAATGCAGATGCATTTAACAACTGGATAAGTGGAAATAGAGACTCTCACAATTTCCCCAATACCATACAAGAATTTCTTAACACAGTCAAAGGGTCAGGGCTTGTGCTCACAACATTTGACCTTCTTGGATCATAAGATGGAAAGAAAAGAAATTCAGTGGTAAAGTATGAGAAATGGAAGGGAGAAAGAGAAGAGAGAAAAGACAGAAATAAAAAAGAACATTTACTGTGTGCTTACATCCCCAAATATGTTATATACATTATTTCATTTAATCCTCAAAACTACTTTTGGGTTAGATAATATAAGAAAACTCATAGATGGGCATGATGGCACATGCCTGTAATCTCAGTACTTAAAAAGCTAAGACAGGAGGATCACAAGTTCTAGAGCAGCCTCAGCAACTTAGCAAGACTCTGTTTCAAAACAAAAATAAAAAATAAGAAGGGCTGGGAATATAGCTCTGAGACAGAATTCCCCTGGGTTCAATCCCAGTGCAAGAAAGGAAGGAAGGGAGGAAGGAAGGAAGGAAGATAGACTGGCTCAGACTCAAATGGTAGGAAATTTGTCCAAATCAAATACTTATTAAAGGAAAAACATGAACTTCAAACCCAGAGACCAAAAGTTCTCCAATATCCTTATATACAAGGTGTCCAAAAAGTCATAATGAGGCATCCTATTTCAACCAGGAGTGACCAAATATATAGGCAAATATAAGCTTAGTATTAAGCTGGTAATTTGCATAAGGTAATTAGAAAAACAATCTCCAATTTCTCTGCTGAGATAGTGGAGCTATCCCAACCAAGAAAGACTGAATATTTTGTTTAATCTTAATATCTACCACTAGTGAAGTGATCAATGATTATTTCAGGTTTATAGAACAAAGACTGATTTTTTTCAGTATGGGTAAGTATTGAAACATAGAACTCTGAAATATCAGTATGTTGAAATTCTAGCTTGCCACTTGCTAGCTATGTGTCCTTGGGCTACTTACTTAATACTTTATGCCTCAGATTCTTCACTTCTAGAGTAGAATATAATAGAAGTATGTATGTCAGAAGATGATAATAGAGATTAAATGAGTCAACGCATGTTCATATTCATAGTGAGTACAAAGTAAATATTAGCTTAGTCTCATTACAAAAGGCATAACTTGCTTAGCTTTTAAGTCTGGTTCTCCTATCACTGGACTGTGCTAATTCCCCATGTAGACTTGTTACCCACCCCAGAACAGATAGGATACAATATAGTTTCAATCAAAAAAAGATGTCATTGTCAAAGCAATGAACTTGATTGCTTTTAAATGTCATATCCCCAAAGTGAAATACACCAAATTGCTCCTTCTTACTGTCATTCAAATATGTGTGAGCAATGACTTTTATTTAAATTCATAATGGCATTTACTACCTAAAATCTGATAAATACACATGGCAGAACAATAATCAACAAGTGGCTATCATTCAATCCTGTTTTATTCTTCACTCCACTTTTCTTTAGCCTTAAATCACTTATAGAAATTTGTGAAATTATTACACGTTCATGTGAAATTTATGAACAATTAATAAAAAATATCAAGTTCTCTAATAGTGGTCTGGATCCCAGAATATGGTTAGCTGTCTTTCTATGCCTCCTCTTCTAAAAACAAACAGAAGCAGTGGAGAATCCTTAGTGTTACTTGAAGATTTAAAATGTAAGAGATTGTCAAGGCTTACTAAACTCTGAGTATGAAAATATGGGAACTGAAGAAAGGGGTTTTGAAATATTAAAGAACAGTTAATACTCTGCAGCACGATAGGTTTCAAACACATAAAGGGAATATTCAGAATAGGAAGAACACATCAAAAAGTCATTGTAAAACATTGCACATACCATCTTCACTGTCAGTGACTTTAAGTAGAAAATATAGAATCAGCTTTACAAAAAAAACAAAAAAAAAAACAAAAAAAAAGCTCACTAAGGGTATTTTATTGATGTGCATTCATTTGCTAGAGGCCTCTTAATTCTCATGGGTTCCTGAAACTGTCAGAAATCCTACAAGTGTGAATAGTGTTTTATAAGCAAAATTAATGTCTCCATTGCTGAGTGTGATGTTTGGGGCTTTAAATTTGCCTTATTAGCAAGGTTTTATAAAAATGGAAATGTAAATCTGTTACCATTTACATACTTCAGCCTACCTGACCTTAAGACAATATTTCAGTCTGGCATTTATCTTGGCACCATAAAGCAAGCAATCTCATCTAGCCATGCATTCACATCACAATTTATCTTAACTAACCACTATCTAAGGTCTGAATGTAAAGGCCTAGTCAATTAAGTAAACATAGAAAAACAAACAAGGCACTGTTTGCTTTCAGATTTATTATAATGTGACCCTGGGAATAAGAATGATATATTGTGTGTGTGCAACACACTGAGAGATAGTGAGGGAATGAGAGGACTGGAAAGGACATTTCTGCTTTTCCATGGTAAATCTCAGACATCTTTCCTACCAGACAGTTATTCTGTTTCCAAACACTTGAGATTAATTACTGGTCTGCTAGGAAAGAATGGGGTGTAATTTCCAGAGATGAGATACTGGTGTTGACTGAGTTTGTCTACATCTCCCCAGCCACTGCCCACCTCGTAAGGATAAGTCTATATATGAAAGAATGGTGTAGAGGAAAAGAGTATCGAGCAAGAAATGAGGACAACTGGGTGCTGGTCACATTCCTATTACTAATTAGTTTGTGTCCAAGGGCAACTCACCTTTTTTTTTTTTTTTCTTGCAGTACTGGGGATTGAACTCAGGGGCATTCTATCCCTGAGCTATACCCCCAGACTTATTTTGTATTCTTTATTTTGAAACAGGGTCTTACTAAGTTGTGGAGTGCCTCACTAGGTAGCTGAGGCTGGCCGCGAACCCAAATCCTCCGGTCTCAGCCTCCCAAATGCTGGGATTACAAGCATGCACCACCCCCAGCTTCCCCTAACCTTCTAAGACATTGGTGACCTATATTAAAGACAAGAAGAAGGAAAACACATTACTGAAGAAACCTTGTTTGGCTGACATAAAAACTAAGGCCCAGCTATGTTCTCTAAGTGACACCCAAATAGAGGAACCTTTGCTTTTAAGCTCTGAACAGCACTGGCTGGTTAGGAAAGTGGAGTCAAAAACATTTCTGAATATTCTGCTAAGCGAGATCAGCCAGTCTCAGAAATTCAAGAGTCATATGTTTTGTCTCAGATATGGAAGCCAGAGAGAAAATAGGAAACATAAGGAAGGGACTTTAGAAAAATGTGGGGAGAGACCAGTAGAATAGTGGAAGAAGATTGAGAGAGGGATGTAGGGAAGAGAAAAAGAAAGGCCAACGAAATAAATGGTTCAAATAATACTATGCCAATATATGAAGGTATTACTACCAATTTGACTAACATGAGCAGGAAGATAGGAGGAGAGAGTTGGGTGGAACGTTGAAGGAAATACACCAAGAGCTGTGTGTGTGTATGTTTGTATCACATTGGACCTCAGTATAATGTATAATTGCAATACACTAATAAAAGTATGAAAAAACATTTCTGAACTCATTTAGAAAGACTACTACTTTAATATCCTGAACCTTTGAGCAATAGATTTAATAAGCAAAACTGTTATACTTTGATTTGACTAAGGAAAACTTTCCAATAAAGGATTCGTCCATGTAAATAAAGTTTGAAGTCAAACAATTCTGAAAAGATTAAAAAAAAAAAAGATGCAGTGGAAGAATATTCACTTTTCTTATTTAGGGTAATACAAATCTTTAGAAAAATACTCAATTCTCAAGGTTTAAGAAATAGAGGATAAGAAGTCCTTTAGCTATTTTGTTTAAAATCATAGTATTTTCAGTACATAGTATTTTCAGTACTTGGAAAAAATACTGCGGACTGAAAAGAAAAGGTTCCTCTACTCCTCTACTGTCATGAGCATGTCATGATTATCCGTGTGTGTGTGCGCGCTCGCGTTTTACTGGGGACTGAACCTTAGGGCATTCTGTCTCTGAACTACACCCCCAGCCCTTTATTTTGTTGTTATTGTTGTTGTCATCATTGTCATTGTTTTGAAACAGTCTCACTAGGTTGCTGAGAGTCTTGCTACATTGTTAAGGTTATTCTAGAACCTGTGATCCTCCTGTCTCAGCTTCCCAAGTACTATTCTCATGATTCTTGGGCAAATTCCTTTCTATGCCCTTTTACAAAAAGTTAGGGAGCTTATAGTGAATATTGGTGACATCGTACTTGGTATATAAAAACAGATAGCATGTAGGCCTGACCTCAAAGAACTCACAGTCCAGGATAGCAAATCTGTGACCAAAAAAAGAGTATCATGCAATTTGATAAATGCTGTATTAGAAGTTTATACAAAATATAATGGAACACAAAGGATAGATTCAGGTGGATGGGGGTCTAGCGTTCCCTAGAAATGTAATATTTTCTAAACATGGAAACAAAAAATTGAGGAAAGGAGAATCTACTTATTCTTTCAACATCATGTAACATTTGCTATGCGCCAAAAAATGGAGTTTACACATTAGTGAGGAAGACAAATATTGAACAAGTAATTGTAGAGTATGACAACTGATACCAAAGGAGAGACATGAAATGCTATAATAGCACCTAATGGGACAATTTAGCTAGACTGGGGATCACAACTATTTTATAAAACCCTGAAGCTATGATAAGAAGGATGAGTAGGACTTAGCTGGCCAAAAGGCCCAAAGACTGTGGCTCTAGCATGATTGAAGGTCCTGACGTGTGAGAGAGTGCCTTTTTCTGACTCTAGACTCCAAAATCTTCAGCAACGTAGATTGCGAAGATGAAAGCACTACAATCTGAAACCAGAAGCGTAGAAACCAGAAGCCTGGAAATGCCTTATAGTTCACAGGAACATCCTACAAATAATAGATTGGGACTTGGACTAAAAGACTGGAAATGATAATAAGATGATGATAAATTCAAAAAGTATTTAGGAAGTAGATTGAACTTAGTGATCAAATGTGGAGAATAAAAAGGACATTAGCATGACTCCAGGGCTTCTTCAAAAAGCAACTGTCAAGACACTGAGATAGAGGCCACTAAAAGAGAAACGCAGAGGGGAAGGGGCACTATCAAGTGTACTATGTTGGGCATGTGTTTGAGGTGCCAGCGTAATACCAAAATGAGGGTGCCATTGACCCTTTGGTTCAAAGAGCTTTAACTGTCAAAAAGATGAATGGAAGTTGGAATGGAGATGACAAGTCAAGTCATGGGAATGAATGAAAGTGAACTTGATATTGCAAGTATAACACACACACACATATGCACACTGATACAGACTATCAGGAGGTAAGAGAAAACTAGAGAAGAAGTTGTCTGGGTGTCTTGACTGTGCCATAAGATAGAGATGTGTATTGCAGAGCCCAGCGCCTTCTTCTGAACACTTCATCTACCCTACACCATCTCTACCTATCTCCCCTCCCCCATTGTCATTCTGCCTGAGAGAGCCACAGCAGAGCGTTGTGGCATATGGAATATGAACTAGCACAGCACGTCACAAACATTCAACACCTCATACAACAAGTCCACATATTAGAATCTATATGAAAGTGTACACTCATTAATTTGTTCATTGAACAAATATTTATTAAGCACTTACTATATTGCAAGTACTATTTTAAATACTGGAGATAAAGAAGTGATCAAACTCTCCCTCTTAGAAATAAACATGTTCTCTATGTGCTATGAAAGAAATAAATATGGTGATTGAAATGGAGCTGACTGAGGTAGTTTGCTCAAGTGTTTGCTTACCTCGGACCCCAACGGGAAGCTAACGCTCTAACACATCACCTGCCTGGGTCTCTGACACACACCCTGTTTCTGCACTCATGCTCTTCCTCACTGGTGATGTAGACAGCTGTTCTCTCAAGAATCACCATTGCTCAGAAGCAAGTCAGTGGTAAATTATTCTACTGAGCAGAAGAGTTCAAAAGGGGTAACACAGTAGCATGGTATTTAACAGATGAAAGCTTCCAGCATCCCAGCTTTCATGCTGGTTTGTTGATGAGTTTTTAATTTCTTCCTCATGCCTTCTTAGATGAAACAACAAGTAAGGGAAAAATCTAGGAGGCATTGATTTGACCCCTAAAAACCTGGCTATCTGTACCCTTCCCTGACACACATAAAAGGAATCTGACAACCAAGCACTTTTATATAAAACATTTCCTGTGTAAAACATAACTTACAATTTCATAACAGGTTACTGTACTATTTTTCTGTAATTCCAACTTAGTAATTCAGATCTTAAACTTAGGCTACTGAATTGAATCTAAAAATAGGATGAAAAATACAAAGATTCTTGGATGTGAGCACAACACTATACTACACAATAACATTTGAGAGGAATCATAAAGTATCTCTACTAGAGGCAAGAGAGGTTAAATGTTCACCACTAGATGTTTGGTTTAGCATAATCTCCATCTCTGTTAAGGTGTACTTGTTACCTTTTCAAAAGGCTGACACCTAGAATAGCTGCATTTTGAGCCAAAAGAGAAAGGTTAAGCCAACACTGAGAGGCACTCAATAGGAAGAATAGACAGCATTGCAAATACAACAGAGGAAGACCTGAACTGCCACCTGGCTGTGAGAGCTCACTGGGTGCCCTGGAGATGTAACATCACAGGGAGGCATGGAAGATACCAGGAGAAAGATGGACTCCTGGAATAGTAGAAATGGCAAGGACCTGAAAACACTGGGCCCTTGGGAGCAAAGGTATCGCAGAACATAGAAACCAATATTGGAGGATACTCAAGATTGGGCACCATCCTGAGTATCACTCAGTCATAAGAATCCTTGGAGAGTCTTCTGAAAAACAGATTCCTAGCCCCTTCCTCTTCCCCTCCCCACCACCATCAACTTTGATTCATTTTATTTTGAGTTCTTCTCACAAAGCTTTGTTTTCAAAACCATATATTATCTAGCTTTGTGGGGGAGGGGGTGCTGAAGAGCAAACCAGGGGCATCGTGTGTGCTAGGCATGCACTCTATCATAGAGCTACACACCTATCCCCTTATATAGCAAATTTGAAAAAGGTTCCTCTATATATAAATTCCCTCTATTAGAGCACTTATTCATCACACTGTTTCTCCATGAATTTACATTTTGTAGTTGCCAGATGTTTTACTATCTAATTAATATCTTTCTAAAATGCAGCAATAAGCAATTGATACATGTCAGGGACTGTATGTAAGGCAGCAAGGAGACTGAGCTGCAATCCCTGGCTCCTAGGAGCTGGCCTCTGGGCAGACTTCAGCTTGTGCATGATGTTAGTGCAACGACTCATAAACAAAATATTACAGGTACAAGCTACCAGGGCAGGAGGCTCACATTGCACTTTTGTCCAAGCAGCTTGTGTTGGCAGTGTTTCATGGTAGTTTTAATGTACTCTTTTTAAGGTCATAGAGCTCATTAATTGGAGAATTGGGGCTTCTGATCTTTATCCAATATATTTCGGCCACATTACTATTCTCCCATTTCAAAAATTTCCCTGGAATTAGTCATTCTTAGAGCAGTCCTAATAGCCCCAAATACTATAACTATTAATATTATTCACTCTGTGAAATTTGATTTTGTACCTGGTACAAGTTATTTCTTTAAATGACAAAAAAAAATCAGATAATGTAGAAATCGTGTTTGTTGAATGATTCCTGAGAAGGTAATCAATCCATTTCCCCATATGGGCAGAACCCTATGAAATATAATGTCTCCTATCAAGTTTTACATCTATAAAAATAAAATAGCATGTGGAATATAGTTCCAATGATAGACATAATGATAACTAAAAGAACGAGAAATGACACCATGAGAAAAGGTAAAAGAAATTGGAATTACCTAAGTCTTGAGAAGCGAAAGCTCGGGAGGAATGATACTCTTAGGATATTTGGAAGAATATTGTACCTAGAGTGGGGACTGGATAAGTTCCATCTGAGTAAGGGGAGAGGATGAGGAAGAGGGAGATCCTAAATAATCATTCCTTTCTTGGAGGTAACCTAAAGAGAGAGTTAACGTAATGCTAAGAAAAAGTTGATGAAGCAGGGCAGGTGGTGCATGCCTATAAATCCCAGTACTTGAGAGGCTGAGACAGGAGGATCATAGGTTCCAGGACAGCTTCAGCAATATAGCAAGTCTCTCAGCAACCTAGCAAGACCATGTTACCAAACAAAAAGTTAAAAGGGCTGGGGATGAAGAGGGTAGAGAGAATGCCCCTGGGTTCAGTCCCAATACCACACACACACACACACACACACACACACACACACACACACACACACAGAAAAAAGAAAAAAAAATGATGAACATATGATCTGGTTACCAAAGAAGGATGTTTTACTATAGAAGTTTAAAAACACTAAACTGCATCTGCATCTCATTGGGATAGTGTAGGCTGTGGGACTATTCAATGGCTGAAACCATAGGGTAGTTGTTTGAGGGAGGGAGAGGTATGGCTGACACTCAAAGGTGATTACAAAATGTTCATTTGACTAAGCAGAAAACTCTCAGGATTTAAAGGTTTTTTTTTTTTTTTTTTTTTTTTTCCTCTTTTCCTTGGCTCTACCCTCACATTCATGGGAATCTTGGGAAGCAAAGATTATACTGAGCCACAGTGGTTGGTAGAACCTTCCTGGCTGGTGTGTGATGCAAGACAGTTTGAACCTCACTGTGATGTATAATTGTAATGCCACAATAATTTTTTTTTAAAAAAAGAGAATTGTATAAAAAAGTTGGTGTTAAACACATTGTGTGTAGTAACAAATGGATTTCAAATAACACTAATTTACAATTATAAATCAGCACTGGAGGCTCATTTATTATAAATGAAGTAAATCTAGAAAAGAAATGGCTAATTTTTTCTAGAGTTCCTGAAAGAGGAGATTTGGTCACGTTTTACATACTTTGGAGCTATTACTTGGCAGATGTATGTGGACTCTCTCCTGCCCTGGTAAAACCATTCAATGGCATAAGCAGACAGACAGTAGTGGTTATTTTTTATAAAAAAAAAAAAACTGTATCAAGAAGATATTTAAATAAATACATTAAATTGGTTCCTCCTACCATATTTGAAAATAAATTAGCAGGTTGGTTATTGATTTCCTTTATAAACCCCATCTGTACAAAAATGTTCTTCCTGGGGGATTGCTCTGTAAGAATGCCTATGGAAGAGTTAGAAAATTTTCCAAGTAAGACACTAGTAACAGAAATCAACTTTCATTATCTTAGAATGTAAGCACCAGGCTTCAGAGCTCATATTGTTTACTTCTATAGCTTCCAAAAGGACTGACTAGAAGCTACAATTTCCATATTGTAGAGTCTTTTCATGGGGCCTTTTCAGTCTCTTCACAACAGCACATTGGAGAACTCAGTATCAAATAGATATCTATCTCATTGCTGGGAAGTTTTCCTAAGTGAGTATAAAACTCAGTCCAATTTGTGTTCCTCAAGTTCTAATGTACATTTCAGATACCTGGGGATATTGTTTAAAATGCAGATTTTGATTCAATGGGACCAGGATGGGGCCTAAGGGTCTGTTTTCTAGCAAGATCCTAGTTGTTCTCTCTGCCAATTCATGGATTATAGAGTGGTGAAAATCCATTTGCAAAAGCCAATTTACAACTCAGTGATTGAACACTTATTGTGGGCCAAATTCTATGTGGGTGCAGTCTTCCATAGTTGTCTCACTAAAAGGCTACAATGTAATTTATAGAATTTAGTTCAGTTCTTATGGGAGAATATAAACTTCCCCATTAATTTAAAAAATCTGAGATGTTTATTTAAAGCAATTCAGTGGAATTAAAGGAGCCTGGACATTAATATTTCCTGATGATGTTTATCATTGGATTGGAAGCAGTTCTTAGCATCACTAAAAGTTATATATAGCATTGGAGTTGGCTAGACCTTGATATGAGTCCTGGTTCTTTTACTTAATGACTGTAACTTTGGGCAAGTTTCTTAACTTCTCTCCACTTTGATTTTCCTATCTAGAAAACTCAGATAAGAAGGCTAATCTTCAATGATTAGTTTGAGGACTAAGTGAAATAATGTATGAAAAAACCTAAACACAGTGTCTTACACATGGTAGGTAGTGATTTTTACCACATAGCAAGTCACCGTAATCTTAGTGGCCTAAATCAACCACTATCCAGTATGCCAGGGACTCTATGGGCTAGGAACTGGAGAAGGGCCTAGTACCCTGAGGGTAGTGGGACCTCTAAAGAGGTATCTCAGGGCTTCATGAAGTAGCTGCCTCTTGTTCTATGATCTAGCCTCACCAGCATTACCTCCACCATGTTCTCTTAGTTACAGCAAGCCCTCCCATGTAGGACAAACAGACCCCTGTTACCAATAAGACAATAGCAAAAATCTCACTGCAGGAGTGCAAACAGGACAGTCATATGGAAAATAAAGTCAGCTACAGCAGAAAACAATAATTGTTTCTTTCCATCTTGTGAGCTAGACACCTTGTCTTAGTCAGCTTGGACTGCTGTAACAAATTGTCATAGACTGGGAGGCTTAAACATCAGAAATCTATTTCCCATAGTTCTGGCGGTTGGGAAGTCAAGGCCAAAATCAGTCAATTACTGGTGAGGGCCCCTTTTCTGATTGTTTTCACATGGTAGACAGGACATGAGCTCTAATGTCTTTATCTTCCATTTATAAGGGTATTACCCTCATGGACTAATTACTTAACAAAGGGCCTACTCCAAATACTATCACCTTGGGGGTTAAGCTTCAAAATATGAATTTGAGGGAATCCAAACAATCAGTCCATGACACCTGTTAAATAGCCACGCTACAGTGACATCTGCCACTCTAACCTTGCCTGGTGATAGCTCTATCAGTCTTTGTTCCTCCAGAAGTCATTTGATCTTCTACTAATGCATCTGTATCTAGTCCTTAGTCTAAAAATGTTTCCAGCAGTTACTGATTGTCAAGCATGACTAAATATATTCAGAGAAGTGTTGGTACTCACCAGGAAGAGTGGACAGAGATCATCTCTTTCAGCCAAGAGATCTTTCTGGTCATAAAAGAGTTTTCAAAACACAATATCCCATCTCTGTATGAGTAGTGTACCCAAACTCCTTAATAGAAAAGATCCTATCTTCGATGATCTTCTAGCTTTTAGGTTGAACTTAGACGACAGTGTATGGTCCAGAGTTAGTACTCAGTGATGTTGCCTGGATATACTTCCATTCTTTGTGTTCTCACAAAACGTTCCGCATTCTTTCCTGAATCTTACCACCACTAACCCTTCCTCTATATTCCCCATTGGACACTTTATAGATTATTCCCTATATTCAGAACAATACAAAACATAAGCTCAAAAGTATTAATTTCCATTCTCCTTCCTTGTCTCGATTAGGGTACTTTTCAAATGTATAATAAAAAATGAAAGTACTAAGAGCCCTTTTAAAATCAAACCTCAGAATTCCTGCTCCCATTTACAATTATATTTTCTGTGCACCTACCTATCCACTGCAAATTAATGTAGTCATTTTATAAATTGTCATCACTCAAGAGTCATAACTATGTGGAAGGAGGGTCAGTACTCGGAATAAGAAATCTGAAACAGACAACTCGGAGGTAGCATCCAGGGTTGAAGCAGGGAAAGCAAATACCTCAGTGAGAATCAGATATAAATAATAAAGTCTCAAAGCCCAGCCAAGGACAGAACCCAGAGACTAGGAAGCAATTCATATTAGAGTCAATCAGAGTACACTTTTCTCAGGAGATTAAATAAAGTAGGCAGGAGGAAGGCAAGTGCAAGACAACTATAACACAAGGCAGAGGTGGCATAGCACAAGAAAGATGCAAAAAGAGTCACAAGAAATTCATGGGAGGCTTTAATAGAAGCAATGTCATTTTAACCAAAAAATTCCCTCAGGAAGAAAACAAGCTCTTTGGAAAGATATACAAAGTTCATTCTGGTCTGGTCCCTGGCTATGCCCGCAACCACACCCCAATTCATGTACGTTCCATCTCCTCATTTCACTAACTCCTGAATCCTACTGGTCCTTGAGGACTCCCCTTCAGTCAGCTCCTCAGAGGAAAGGGTTAGCTACTGGGTCTGTTCCCCTTGGCCCATTATGCATAAAGTGATCATGGCACCTAGTCCAGGACAATTGTGTTCATTGACCTCTACCTATCTTCTTTACTGGCTGTACATTTTTTCAGGGAAGATACCACCTTCTTCCTCCTCATCCTTGTATATTTAGTACAATGCCTGCCAAGTTGTAGAACTGACCAAAAAATATTTAATATATGAAGGAGAATTTGAAGTCCATTGAAGGGTGTGTGTGTGTGTGTGTGTGTGTGTGTGTGTGTGTGTGTGTGTAGAGAGAGAGAGAGAGAGTATAAATTAAAACAAGAGCCTGAAAATTTTTCCTGTAGATCAAATTTGGCACTATCTGCTTTTGTGCATAAAGTTTCATTGGAACATAACTGTGTACATTTGTTTGTGTATTATCTATAGTAGCTTTTACACTATCACTGCACAGCTGAGTTGCAAGAGAAAATTTACAACCCACAACACCTAGAATATTTACTAACCAATATTTTTTTCAGGATGGGGGATTAAACCCAGGGGCACTCTGCCTCTGATCTCTACCCCCAGCCCAATTTTTTATTCTTTATTTTGAAACAGGGTCTCACTAAGTTGCAGAGGTCCTCACAAGTTGCTGAGGCTGCCAACGAACCTGTGATACTCCTGTTTCGGCTTGTTAAGTACTGGGATTACAAGTATGAGTCACCACACCCAGCTTACTAACTGATTCTTTATAGAAAAAATGTTTGCAAATCCAGGATTTAAACATCAAGATGTATAATGTTTAGATTAATACAGTGTAGTATTTCAAAATGGCACATAGTACTCTGCAGATAATTAAAAATGACTGAAAAAAATCTTTTTTTGGGGGGGGGGATATGCTTCCACATATTTTTATTTATTTTATTTTTTTGTGGTACTGGGGATGGAATCCAGGAGCATTCTACCTCCAATCTATACCCCCAGCCCTATTTTTTTTATTCTTTATTTTGAACCACAGGGTCTCACTAAGTTGTGGAGGGCCTCAACTAAGTAGCTGAGGCTAGCCCTGAACCTGCAATCCTCCTATCTTAACCTCACAAGCCCTGGGATCAGAGTGTGTGCCAGGACGCCCGGCTTCACATACTTTTTAACTACTTTTTTTTTTTAATCTTTTTCCTGCCAAGACCCTGCTCCATGATTATTGCTTAACCAGTCTCTTACAGCAGACACTATAAAATGACATGCACAAGGGACATAAACTCTGCCCTCTAGGAATTTAGAATTAAGACCAAAAAAAAAAAGTAACTGGTTTGCCCATTAACAGTCCCTCTGTTTCCTACCAACGAAATGGACTGTCAAGTAGGCGTGTATATGACAGAAAGGTATTTCCCATGGATAGGGATATTAAAAACATTAATGAAAGTCAAACATATTTGAACTATTCACAATTTGGGCCCATCATTTTCTCAATCAACTTCTAGAAAGTTTGTACAAGTTCGTTTGTCTCGAGAACTTGGGAAGCTCTAGATAGCATCCTGAGATTTTACCCCTTCTTCCCATGCAATAGGGCTGTAAAAGTCAGTGAATTACATTAGGCAAATCAGCTATCCAATTTGACCTCTTCCAAAGTCCTGGCTCCTGCCCTGTGCCCCACCACTGAGCCAGTAGCCTCCACCTCATCTCTTCCCTCCTCTCAGCAGGCTGCCGCTTGTCCTGTTACTTTTGAGTACTCAGGTGTGACTTTTCCCATTTGTTTACCATCCTTCATTTGCAGCACACAGAGCAGGGCATCCATGTCCACATCTGTTCTGTTGGTTTAGATTTTATCATTTAGCTAATGAGTATGCAGTGAAACTGGTAAAGTAACTGCAATTAAGTCCAAGTCTCCCACAGTGAAATGAAGTGGTAGAGATACACAATCAGCATTTTAGGGTTTGTAGTGATACACGGAGTCCAAAGAATCTCAATTCCTTCATTCGCAGGAGAGTTTTTTGTTGCTGCACTATCTTTTCTAAGTATATAAAAAAAAAGCACCTTCCCAAGATAAGGAGTTTAGCTATCACAGTCAATTTATCCCCAAAGAAAGTAGATTTTATCTGCTCTGCTACCACCTTTATAGAGTAAATCCAAATGCAGTCACCCAAAACTATTTCTGTTTAGCTTCCTATTGCGAGATCATTTCAAAGCTTTTTTTTTTTCAGCTGAAGAACGCTGATGGCCCTTAGAAGACGCACAGTGTAGTAGGGCTGCCTGTTCATATTCCAGCTCCACTCATTCTAGCAAAGTAATTCCTTCACATCTCTGCCATCTGTAAAGTGATGATGGCAGTGTTTACTGAAGATGTTGGAAAGATGAAGTGAGTTAATATATTGAGTCCAACATTCTTAGAATAGTACCTGACATAATGCTTGCCAATAGTATTATTTATCACTCTGGATCCATCTATATTTTTCTAGAGAAAATCCCAATGCTTCATATCTTTCGGCACAGATGATCTGAACCTATTAATGGCAGAAAAAATCATTCTGAACAAAATGTTGCTTTATCCTTCTGATCCCAAACATTCTTTTCTGACATGGAGAAAAGCTAAGATTTCTATATTGTTAACTTTACCCTTTTTTTCTTGGCAATAGAGCAATGCACTTATGGCTTGCATCTTAGATTTAACTTAAAAAGAAAACTTTACATGTATGCATATGCCTTCCTAACAAAATCTGAGAAGATATACATATGTTACTGAAGAGCAAGAGAAATAATTTTTAAAAATCACAGGAAAGTTTCATTTCTCCCATTACTCTGATCATAAAGGATCAACTGTATTCTTTCAATAACCAAGAATATCTAAGTTACTATTAAAATACGATAACTAGTATCCATAGCAAACCCTAAGACCTTGAATTTTTAATTAACATTATATCAGAAATGATACTGCAATATATATATACATATATATATATATATATTAGTACTAGGGATTGAACCCAGGGACATTATACCTCCAAGCTCCACCCCCAGTCCTATTTTTTATTCTTTATTTTTGAAACAGGGTCTCACTAAGTTGTGGAGGGCCTCACTAAGTAGCTGAGGCTGACCTCGAACCCACATCCTCTGGTCTCAGCCTCCTAAATACTGGGATTACAAGTGTGCGCCACCACGCACGGCCACATTTTATATTTTTAAAATTGTATTGCTGATCAAGAATGGCATTCTATTGTCAAAAAGGCATACATTAATAATTGTATATTTAGCATTGTAAATAGCTTTATGAAATCTTTTATTGAATCTATTAAAAATTTAAATGAATGGAAAAATAAAAGTGTGATGGGCCTCACTGGAAAGGGATGGCCCAACATTTTATCTTTTAAGAGTTCATTTCTCTATCACTGTACTTGTTACTCTCTATTCATTTGGTGCACTTTTATAAAGAAAAGCAGCTTTCTTTTTTTCTTTCTTTTTTATTTTATTGGTGCATTGTAATCATACATTTTTGTTAGGTACAAGCTGGTAGAGGCGTACATGCATACATCTCTCTTTTAACCCTTCCCCAACCCTCCCTATTGAAAGTAACTTAAAAAAAAAAAATCACACATCTCCCCTTAAAACTTCACATAACTCTAATTTCTGAATTTTGACAAAAGGGCAGAACTTTTTCATGAACCCGCATGCATACACATATATGTAGATACTCATACACACTCACAATAGCTTTCTAAGTAACAAATATTGGTCAGACCATCTTTCGTCCAATGGTTTTAGACTTCTACGTCTTAAAAACGGGCCATTGAACATGCTTACCTATACTCTTTACTTTAACTTTTTCATTATTTATTCTCAAAACCTTAGCATTCTGTTTTCTACTGGAATCACTACACAGAAAACAAAAGCAAATTTAAAAAAAAAATGTTTGAGGATCAATAATGCCTCCCAAATCTCAGGAAATAAAAGCAAGAATTAATAAGTGGGATGACATTATATTAAAAAGCTTCTGTGCAGCAAAGGAAACAAGAGTCTGAGGAGACAGCGTACAGACTAGGGGAAAATCTTTGCCAGTTACTCCTCTGATAGAGGAATAATATCTAAAATATACAAAGAATTTTTAAAACCTTAAATTAAAAATAACCCAATCAAGAAATGGGCAATGGACAATTGAACTGAATAGATACTTCTCAAAGAAAGTAATATGAATGGCCAATAAATATACGAAAAAATGTTCAACCTTACCAATCAGGGAAATGCAAATGCAATAACCCCAATTAGAATGGCAACCATCAAGAATATAAACAATAATAAATGCTGAGATACGAAGAAATAGGAACCCTAATGTACCGTTGGTGGGATTGCAGATTAGTATAGCCGCTATGGAGATCAGTTTGGAGATTCCTTAGAGGACTGGGAATGGAACTTCTACATGATGCAGCTATACCACTCCTCAGTATCTTTCCAAAGAACTTCAAGTCAGAATATTATAGTGATACATGCATACCCATGTTTACAGCAGCATAATTCACAATAACCAAACTATGGAACCAGCCTAGGTGAATGGGTTACAAAATTGTAGTATATACACAATGGAATTTTACTCAACCATAAAAATGAATAAAATTGTGTCACTTGCAGGAAAATGGATGGAACTGAGAATATTATGCTAAGTGAGATTAGCCAGACTCAAAAAGTGATTGGCTATATGCTTTTTCTCATATGTGGAAGATAGAAAGAAACTGAGAAACAAAAGAGATTTCAGATAAATGAAGAGAGATACCAGTAGAAAAGTGGAAGGGGATTTGGGAAGGTGAAAGAGGTGACTTGATGAAGGAAACAGTTCAAACAACCCTATGTACATTTCCAAAGGAATACCAATTTCAATATTATGAATGGGGAAGGAGAGGGAACAGGATGGGATTCAGAGGGAAATGTACTGTGTGCTGTATGCGTGTATGTTTCTATCACACTAAATCTCAATATTATATATGGTTACAATGCAACAGCAAAAAAATATATTTAAAAGTTGTAAAAAAATTTTATTAAATTGGGGTCACTTCCGGCCTTCTACTAATCAAATATTTTTTTTTAAATGGCCCTTTCTCTTCCCCCATCTTCACTGAAACTTCTAAGACAATTTAACACAGTCAGTAATTACTAGATGTTGATGAATTTGCTTCTAAGATGACCCTTCTCTGAATATTCTTGCTGGCTTCTAGCCTGGATGTGCTTTTGGTATAACCTCTTCAAATCTAGGCATTCTTAAATTTCTATTCTTTGATGCCATCCTGCACAGTGCTATTTTTTTCAGGGAGCTCATTACATGCTCCGCTTGCTTGCTTGCTTGCTTGCTTGCTTGCTTGTTTGCTTTTTTTAGAGGGTGGAGATACCAGGCGATTGAACCCAGGAGTGGTCTACCTCTGAGCTACACCTATAGCCATTTTTATTTTTTTGTTTTGAAACAGGGTCTCTGAGTTGCTGAGGCTAGTCTCAAATCTGTGATCTTCCTATCTTGTCCTCCTCAAGTACTTGGTTTATAGTTGTTTGCCACTCACATCGTTTGATTTCAATCATGATGTCCACAAGCTTGACTCCATTCCCAACCTCTATAGAGCTATACCCATATTTCCAATTACCTACTGAATTGTGTGTGTGTGTGTGTGTGTGTGTGTGTGTGTGTGTGTGTGTGTGTCTGTCTGTCTGTCTGTCTGTCACTGAGGATTAAACGCAGGGGCATTCTATCTTTGAGCTATACCCCAGCCCTATTTTTTATTTGGAAACAGGGTCTAAATTGCTGAGAATCTAGCTAAATTGCTGAGGCTGTCCTTGAAACTTCTATCCTCCTATCTCAGCCTCCCAAGTACTGGGATTACAAGCACAAGCCACCATGTCTGACTTACTGGATATTTTTAATTGAATACTGGATGTTAAATTCTAAAGCTAAACTCATCATATCTTCTTCCCTTCCCCAAAATAGCTAACTTTCCACTTTCTGTAATTGCATCTTTCTGTAATTGCACCTGGTTTTAAATCCTGGGAATCATCTTTGATTTCTGTGTAGTGAGTAGGGATTATAACCAAATAATTTTTATTCTTCTCATGAAATGATTCTCAATTACATCCTTTCCCCTCAGTTTCCAAGACCACTACCAACATTTACTCACTTCAGAAGTCGATTTTTAAGAGCATCCAAACCCTAGTAACTCCTCACACTTGCCTACCTGGTCCATTTGCATATGCATGCTCACAGGCATGCACCCTAGCCAACTTAGAGCTTCCATACTGTTATTCCAATACCAGAAAAATCTCTCCAGGAGCCCTGGAAAACAGACAAGCTTTCAGCAGATTTTTGTTTTGTTTTGTCTTCTCCTCCCCCCAAGACCTTCCACAACCTGGACCTACCTAGTATTTCCACATTTTTATTCCCAAATAATCTAGGAGAATGGTCCATCTAAGTTCCACCAGATAAATTTGAGAATTTGTCAAATGCCTTAACACCTTTGATTGCCCTACTCCTATAAATTATATCAATTTCTAATGCTTACTTAAAACTCTACTTCCTGGATGATTCTTTCCATGTCTCAAAACTACATTGATCCTATTCATATTAGGCTGGACCATATGAAACTGACAATATTCAACCAATTTTGATTAACAAATATGTTAATTTTACATGCTCTAGTCTAATATGCTGCCTAATTATTTGATGTTGCACAAACCTGCCCTGAGTCTTAACTGTGCTATACTGTTTATTCACAATACTGGAAAAATCACTTGGTTTCTGATTCTTAATTTCTTTAGTTGGCAATATGGTTTGATTTGGTTTGCCTTGTCTACCTCAAAGGATTTTTTAATGTGTATGAAACAAGAGTGAGAACCTGAGGAGTGATGGCATTAGAAAGGCTAGAATGTGATCACCTGATAACAAGTCCCCATATCCCCTCCAGAAACCACTGTTCAGTTTTCACAGGAAGAACATCAATAGTACTCAAATAGCTATCAAACAACTGAATAACTGGTTAAATGAATACATCTAAGAATCAGAACCCGCATGTTTATTCTTATATAGAAAAGATAGTGACTAAGGTGTTTTTTTTCCTTTTATTTGTTATCACCAAAGCCTAATACAGAGGCTTCTTTAGAGTAGGTAATCAATATATACTTGTTGAACTTAGTTTAGCTGACTTTTCCTATAGCATTCATAATTGGTAATGTATAACTACTCAATGAACCTAACATTAGACAAATAAACTCTTATTTCTAATAGACACTTTGGCCTGAAGTGTTGAAGGGTTAAATTTTTAGAAGATATATTCTGCATGGACAATCTCTTCAATTATTCTCTCAGTGTGTGTGTATATATATTGATAGCCTTCCATGTGTAAGATATATTAGGAGATAAGAGTGTAAATGACAAGGTCTCTGGCTATGAAGAGCCTAAGAGGAGAGGAGGAAAAAAATGAGAAATAAGTTTAGAGGTGATGCGTACCAAGTGCCTTAAAAACAGAAATATCCAAGTCCTATAATGTCAGGACTCAGGCACGCTCAAGTATTGCCAGGGGCCAGCCCTCATGGCCGCAGGGTTGGGGGTCCCTCGATTGATGTGGAATGAGATGAGGTTGTGAGAATACACTCACACCCAATGCAGTGTTGAAGCGCATCTGTTTTATTTTTTGTCAGTCGCAGATTTATATGCTATTTTTTTACAGTGAGGCATATAGAACAGGAATTTTTACAGACTTGTCTTTCTAAAGGTTAATTACAACCAGTTAATTTTACAACACGTATTATAAAAATTCTTTTCCATTAGTTAAAATCTATACAATTTTGCTTAGCCCCTCCAAGCAGTGTTCATTCTTATCTAGGTAGTCAGCAGGTTTTTGGGGAGACCAGGTAGCAGCAATTTAGATAAACTTGCAAAGCCTGTTTCTAAGCTAGAGCTTATTGTCTTGAGGCATTGCTCTTTTACAGCCAAGAGATCAGTATCTGTCAGGTCGCATGTTTCTAAGAAGTTTTTCTTTATAATTAATAAAAGGCAAACCCAAAGCACCCATAATTTCCAGAATATAATAATGCGAAGTGGGAAATGCCATGAATCCCTACTTTTTGGAATCACCTGCCTTGCAGGACTCCTAGCAGACCGAGCCTTGCTCAGGGTCCAGCTATTAAGGTGTCATTGCAAAGTATCAAGTAGAATCAAGCTAAAACAGAAGAAAAGTCTGCAGCAGAATAGAATAAGGGCTGGAAAAATGAACCTGTACAGAGGCAGTTGTTAAAGTCAGAAGAGCATGCAAGTTCAGGAGTGATTCAAGCAGGAGATTTTAGTTCAGAGACCATAGCTCAACAGATATAGCATAGTAACAATTTATTTTAGTAAGAAGAGAAACAATTAATTTTTTTTTTAGCATTTAATATGTGTCAGGCAATGTCCCAAAGGGTTCACCAATATCATCTTCACAACAGTCCCATGGAGAAGATATTAATGCTATGCCAATTTCCACATGCAAAAGCAGTGAAAAGATTCAGCAACTTTCCAGTAATCACACAGGTAGCAAATAGTGTACATGATAGCTGGAGACTAGGAATTAAATACCACTTGAAGTTAGATGGAAGGTCATCCTGGGTGATCATCATTTCCCAGAACAGAGAGGTTGAGCTAACGCAACATCCAGTACCTACTCTGCAAAAGAGGAAACTGGCATGATCTAGACTGCTTCTATGGACTCCAAATGTAGTGTCAGAATCCAAACCTAGCAGAAGGCAGTACAACTATAAGCAGAAACCCAATGGGGGAAGAATTAATGGGGAGACAGTTAGTGAGACAGTGAAACCTAGATACTCACTCCTTAGGATACTAGACTTCCAGCCTGTGGAAAGGGGCTTATATTCAGGAAGTGGAGCACTTGATTCTTCTCATTATCCCTTGCACGAAGTACCAGACAGAGGGAAACTGAGCCTGCAGACTGGGGGCAGCCATAACTCCAGAGGGGCTGGGCCAACAACCAAAATGTAAAAGCAGACAAACATTGGAATATTAAAGAGCCTTATGGAGAAGAGAGTTGATCCAATTCTTCAAAAAGTACAAAGACCTTTAAGGACTAGGAAAAGGGTGGGATTTTTTTTATATACTTTTATTGGTGCATTATAGCCTCACATCATAATGTGATTCATAGTGGTGGTGACATACACGTGCACAGCAGTTGGTGGGCTTTTCTCCCACTCCCTTCCTCCTCCCCCCTACCCCGTACAGGATACTGAGATTGACATTGGTGTTCTCACACATATGCATAATATCATGGAAGTGATTCCTTCATTGATCCTCCCTCTCCCCTCCTCCCCCACTTTCCCTAGACCACCTCCCTAGCTCTACTGGAGTCTCTCTAATTAAGCAAAGATGCAACAGTGAAACAGAGCAATCAGATTTTGCCAAGACAGTGTTAAGTTTAGGAAAGTAGCCAAAAAAAAGGTCAGGGTTCTAGACTGGGGACTCTGAAGAGTACCTGGTAGGATACAAGGAGCCAAATAAGAGTCCTGAGATTGTGAAAAGGCACTTTCTACTACCTCTACTAATTGTCCAAATATGCAAAAAGCACGGGTTGAAAAATCAATTAAGCATTAATTATACAGTGTGTATGTTTCTAAGCCCTTTAAATCCCTTCAGCATCCCTATTGCTCACTGATTTGGGCCATTTCATCATTGAATTAGTTCCTTTTCTGGAAGATGTTCCAGACAGGTAAGAAATAACACTTAGTCTATCCATTCTGTGACTATTTTTAAGCAATTTTGCCATTTGAAACTGTGGGTTAAAATGAAGTTAGGAGATTACTTCTATATTCCATTCTCTCTTTTATTTCTGCTCATCAATAATATGGGATTAGTCATAAGCCACAAATCTCTTCAAAGACATGTTAGGGTTAGATAACTCAAATATTTAGTTGTAAAGAAAAATAACCTCATATTCCCATAAATGTCATACAGGAAACCTCTCAGCAGGCAGCCTCATTCCGGAACAAAGCCTTCTAATAACAGGAATGTTCTTCACAAATAAAGGAACACACAGATAGATGTATTTCCCTTCCCTACTGGTTTGGAATACTTGGTGAATTTATTCTCATCACACACTTGTTTTTTCCTATAACTTCTTTTTGCTTATCATTTTGACTTGCATTTCCACTTCCATGATCCCTTTTTCTGAAAACTCTTCTCTTTCTTCCTTTCCCCCATCATCATTCATCAATATGGGACTCAGTCGGAGTCCCATTCCTTCCTTATACACACACTCGAATGTATTTCCTTCTACTATATTGAGTAGAGAATCATGTTAATATTGTACTCACACATTCACCTACTGAATCATGTGAATATTTTCTCAAGTTTAAAGTATGCGAAGGCTTATTATTACCATTAGTAATGGACCCACACATTTTGTGAAAATGGTTGCAGGGAAGGGATTAAATGGAGCAAGGAGGATAGCCTTTATTTGCATATGAAACTGGATAAAAGTTTAATGTGATAGTTAAGCTTAATCTACAAAAGACCACGGGGATTTGAAGAGAAACTATCTTAAAATAGCTCTGTGGGAAAGAAAGAGCAGCTAGTCATGTTTAACAATGACACTGTCTCCCTGCTGTTATCCCACCTCTTCAGGCTTCAGTCCTCACTTAATCAATAGCAAACATACCTGGCTATAAATCGCAGCATTCTTGTGAGACACAGTAAGTTCTCTCTGTATCAAATTTGCTCTTATACACAAGAATTTATTTCTTAACAGCAAATTTTTAAGTAAAAAAAAAATTTAAAAACATTAGTTGGCATTATATTCTCTAAAAAGGTTTCAGACCTCCAACTGACTTTTTTCATATTGTTAGTCTATTTCCTTATCTCTATTTTTAAGTGTTCGCTAATATGATGCAACCCATTACAGATGCTAGCATTATTGGACTTGTAGCAAGTCTTTCAAATGTATTCATTATTATATTTGTCAGGGCCCAATTTATAAATACTCATCTGGTTCTCCTAACTCTGCCAGTAGGTATTATCCTAAACTTAAAAGTAATAAAACTAAGTCAGAGAGCTGTTAGTTTAACAAATTACTAGTTCATACAACTAGTTAGCTATGGATGAAAACTCAAGTCAAGCTTTCTGCTAATTTATTTTAATACACCATACTGACCTCCACAAATGGGACGAAGTAATTACAATTTTACTGTAAAGACTATTGTTCCTATTATTATTGTATATGAAGAGTTATAATGCCCTGTAGAGCATTCTGTAATTCCTGAGAAACACTGTCATAAATCATGTTTGTCCTCCTCAAATCATCTGAGAAAGCAGCAACACAGGAATTAGTCACATTTTACAGACTTAAGAATTAAAGAGAATTGCAGGCTTGATCCAGAAGAGATAAGAGAAAAGTAGGCTTACTTAAGGCTACATGGTCATTAAAGCAGAGCAAACAGAACTAACCCACAGGTCTTCTCAGCCCACTTTTTCCACTGTGTTTAAAGAACCCAACTTTGAGATGCTAAGCTGCATTGATTCTCAAATTTTGTCTGAATTATACTGAATTATAAATGACATGAGTACTCAAGAATATTAACTTGGCATGAAGAGTGCTGAGGCCAAGGAGAAAGTGGGTGGATAATGCTGACTGTTAGGAGAGGTCTGTGAACATCTTTCTGGGAGGACAGATAGGCAGATAAGAAAGGGATTGGGATTCAAGGTCATCTCCAGGGGCTAAGTGCTGGCTCCTTCTAGCTACAGCCTTTCAGCTTTAACTCATCCAAGGAGGTAAATATGGCAAGGAACACTTCAACTCAAAGCTGATCTGATTAGCATACCTACCAAAGTGTGGAAACATTCCTATATTAGTCTGATGTAGCAAATAAAACTCAAAGGAAATAATGTGCAACACAAAAGAAAGTTCTATTTTCCTCAAGTAAATTCTACTTGGGTGATTTTTACGGGCAGGGACTAATTCTCTAAGCACAATTCAGAGAGGCCAAGTTCTATTATCTATGTCTCTGTCCTTTTCTACATGTGGTTCACATGGTCTCCTGGCTTGCCTTTAGTTCAGTCATAAAAGAAGCATGGAAACCATCCCGTGAGAAGTTTCACCTGAGCCACATTCTGCTTTTGTTCTACTAACAAAATCCAGCATTATGGTCACATCTGGGTGTAAAGGAGGCTGGGAAATAGGATCTTGCAGTGTGCACAAAAGAGGAGGAAGAACCGGATGTTGTGAATATCTAACACACTCTCACAACTTTTCCATACCCATATCACTCTCTTTCCTAAACTTCCCTATGTGTGTTTTCTTAAAATGAAGCCATAGCTAATGAAATTCTCCAGCTAGACACAGAAAAATGTTATTTTTACATTATAACAGAAGTCCTAAATCACTGCTACTAGATCCTACAGTGATTAGAAACTATGATTCTAATTCAGGAGTGACAATTGTCGTGGTTCCTTCATAAATAGCCAAACTCACCTGCTTGAAAGCATTTTAATTCAGCATGAAACCAGAAATAACCATCACCTCAAGCATAAGGATATACAAGATAGAAAGAAACCAGTCTGAATCCTGGCTGCCTTTTACTGATGATAGTGAATGTCTACCAGGTGCTTTCTAAAGACTGAGCCCCAAGCTTGCACTTCATGCACACTACTTATCACAGTTCATGCTCAGGCAACACGTAGAGTGGATTTTATAAAGAAACAGGCTTAGAGAGTTTGTTCCATTTGCTCGGGAACAACAGGTTTCAGAACTAGGATCTGAGAGTTCTGAAATTCCAGTGCTGGACTGGCTCTGACACTATCTCCACCTCTCTGAACACTACCTTTTTCATTTGTAAAACAAGAATGATAATAGCTACCTCTTGGACTTCTTGCAAAAAGTGAATGATCACATTAAAGGAATGCCTAGCACAGTGTGAGGCACTCAGAAAATACTTAGTTTGTTATTGTTATTGAACACATCGTATGCCTGCTTTCTCAATATGAGCTTCAGTCTACCATAGTTTGCTTTGTTCACCATCAAAAATACATTCAGAAGAAACTAATAAGAATGTTCTTCATGACATCCATTTGGGATACAGAAATCTCCAGAAATTTACTGTGGGGCAGCTTTGCTAGCAGTTAATAAGGGTTCAAACAGCTTCTTCAGAGACAGGCCATAATACAAAATAAATATGATCTGTAGGGCAGCTGCAGAAAAAAAGTAAAAATAGGCAGAGGATGAAATATAATGGCAAATCCATAATGAAAGAGGCAATCTATCAATCTATACGCTGGCAGGCAAGAAGGATAAATACTGTCATCATGATTGCAGCATGCCCCAGTTAGTTCTGTATGACATCTATGGTGCACATTCTCCTCACATTTACATGCTCCCTTGTCAGATTTGACACAAAAGCACTGCCCAGATTTAGAAGTTTTATTATGCTGGGGATATTTTATAGGCAGCAGTGTGGTGGTGCAGTTAGTGGCCCTAGCTAAGGGCAGGAAGGATAGAGATAGAGATAGAGATGATAGAGATGGAGGTAGAGATAGATATAAAACACACAGACATATATATATGTTTAAGGACATATGTGTATGTTTTAAAAATATACATATATAATATATGTAAGAAATATATATGTGTATTTATAAGGAGATATATATATATATATGGATATATATATATATATATATATATATATATATATATATACAGAACTATAGTAGGAAGATGCCAAATGCACACACTTTGGCTAAGTAGAATGCATGGGAAGTTTTGAGCAAAGTCAAGGAGAACAGAATGGCATGTTCATGGAGCCGTGAGGAAAACAATCTGATTAGAGAAGTCACTTTCAAGGATGTGAGATAGGGAGGTGAATTAATGTGAGGGCCAGATAATGCCAGAACATGGAAGTCAATTATAAAGCCAGACATTTTACTCTTATTATCTCACTTAATCTAAAAATATTTTACTTATTTAAACATAAACAATTCATTTATTTAAACTTTTCTATGAAGCAAATGTTCTTTTACCCACTTTATCAATGAGGAAACTGACATAGAAGTTAAGTGTGTACCTATAAATACATGTTAAGTGAGTACCAAAGCTCAAATAATTTTTACTCAGAATCTAGACTCTTGATGCATTAGATATTGGGGTGCAATGGAGAGTATGACTTGATTAAAGGAGGAACTCGTATAATGAAAACAAAATGGAGGTTTTAATGCCAGGTGATTTAATAAACATTATACAAAGCATTTCACCTATAGAATAAGTTTTAATGATCTCTGATGCCAGCTCAAGTTCCTTATAACTGTGTGCTCAAAGATACTAAAAGTAGGATGGAATACTACTATACATGTCCTCAGGGTTACAAAATATACCTACTACTTAAATCAGAGCACCATTTCCTGTCCCCATATTTATCAGCTGGTGGAGCTGTAGGGGAAGGGCAGTAATATTCCTCAGGGACTACAGCTGAAACTTCATTCTGCAGTGCATCCACCTCCATACCAATGTTGTTCTTCCTACCTTCATACCATGTAGCTCAAGATTCCAGGATCATCTTCATCTCCCCAATCCTCTCACATCTTTCTTAAGTAACTCATGTAATAAATCATTTAACATATCAATTCAAGGTTTTAGCAACAGACCCAATGTAATAGGGAGTCAATAATAGTTTGTTTTGATAAAATAACTGTCTACAATGAGAATGATCAGTGAACTAAAAAAAAAAACAAAACAAAATTTGATGAAAAAGTATCACTTTCTAGCAATATTAGGTCCATGCCACTCATATTTGCCTGTGGAAATTAGGGTCCACAATGACAGAGCCAGGAAATGGCTAACCCTACACAGTAGCCGCCTGAGGTTCCTGCACCACCAGGATGGCATATTCCCCTTGAAATGATGGATTGTTGATTTTGTGCCCAACTGCAGATATGGAAGAATCAGTTTCTCCTTATCTCTGGAAGCATGTGGCCTATGGTCCATTTAAATTTGAGAAAACACCCTCATTGCAAGATTATCACTGCAGTATACCTCAGAAAGCCAAATGAAAATCACTGATCAGACATAACTCTGTTTTTCTGAAAAACAACAAAATTCCTTAATCAATCTGTATTATACATTAACATATAAGCCCTCCAGGTGATTCTGATCATGAGAATATCCAACTAAGACAAATTAAATACACCTTTTGGAAACTGAAAGTAAAATAGAGCCAAACATACATCTAGAAAACAAGTAAAGTAGCTCTTGTTACCTTAAGAAGATACAAAAATAAAATGATTAAGCCCTTCTACCAGTTTTATACTGTTCAGTAACTTACATATCCTCATTTCCTTCTCAGTTTCTTCATCTCTAACGTAAAGATAATAATATGATCTAGCTCTCTAGACTATCATGAGGATTAAAGAGAACATTATTTGTGTTAATAAGAAGTGGCTGACACTATTATAAGCATTCAAAAATATAAACCATTATATACTCAAGTTTATACCTAAGGAAAAATATACCAATATTCCTTAAGGTACCAAATACCTAAAGGAAAATATACCCTTTGAGCATTTTGCTGCCCAAAATAATCATTTAAGAAAACCAAATGTAATTGAGGAAATTTACAAATCAAGATTAAAAAACCAACCAAATCCAAATTAGGAAGAACAGCAAACAAAATGTAAATGACAAAATGTATAAACTGGAGAAAAAAAAGAAAATTTCCCAGCTATGAAATAATAGGAAAAGTAATTAATTAGATCTGATCAGCATTCCATAGCCAACTTCCATTCTGAGGAGAAATAGGCAAATGTAACCTGTTCTCAAAATAACTCATTCTGGGTGTAACTCATGCTGTCTTGACTGGAAAAATCAAAACTCAAAAGCAAAAGATACAATAATAAAACATCCCTACATATGCTCTCTTTGGTTCAAAAGCAGCAATTTAGTCAGTTTAAAAGAAGAGTTTTTGACAAAAGAAAAAAAATTTAATCGACAAGTTCCATTACCAGAAAAATAGAAAAGATAAATCTCTCTGCCAATTCAAAATCAAATTTCAAGGGACTATGTAACACACCAAACCAACTGAACCAAAAGAAGTCATTAAGGAAATTTCAAGAAATCACTAAAGATTTCAAAATCATATTATAGCAGAGGCAAGCTGAGGTGATTTCTGTGAATCAAGACCCTCTTAAAGGCTGGAGGTGGTGGCACATACCTATAATCCCACTACATGGGAGGCTGAGATGGAGGATCACAGGTTGGAAGCCAGCCTCAGCAACTTAGTAAGGACCTCAGCAACTTAGCAGGATTGTGTTTGAAAACAAAAAATAAAATATAGCTCAGGGTGTGGCTTGGAGGTAAAATGCCCTGGGGTTCCATTCCAGCACCACCAAAGTAAAAAAAAAAAAAAATTAATTAAAAAAAAACCCTCTTAAAAATGCTTGGATCATTTCCTAAACCATCCTAATAACTGACCAAAGAATCAGAAAGAAAGAAGTCCATTGCAACTTCCAACTCGCTACCTTCATTTCATCCAGAACTTGCCTTTGTTGAGCTGTCACCTTCCTTCCTCAGTAATAGAAATGATTTTCACCATTCTTTTCTGTGGCATACCGTGAAGTGTGTCAGCTAGAGATGCACAGATCAACCTGTACACTCTACATCTAATTCAACCTTGCAGGCAGAAGAAGGAAGAAACACATGTATATGTGTGGATTGACCTTGGCAGTCAGGCAAAGAGTAAGCAGCCCGCCGTGTTTACCCTCCTACAGTGTTTTCCGGGTTCTTTTCACACAGACCTTGTGAAAGCATGGGAATATTTAATTCATGAAAAAAAATGTTATGGGTCAGAGGTCAAGGTACCTTGAAATTACCTTGCAGAATAAGAGGTTGTATCTGTCAATATTCTTGCAGCCATGATCTAAATATCTAACCACATAACTTAGAGGAAAGAAGATTTCTTATGGTTTCAGGCTCAGTCCATGTGAACCTGGGGAACATGGGTTCTCAGAGAATGGTGGAGGGAGAGCATATGGGTTGTACTCTTTACATCATGAAGGCCGGAAGTGAGAGAGGGAACAGGGGAGGAGGAAACCATTATATAATCCCCAAGGTCACATCCCCAGGGACCTATCTCCAGCCAGACCTTTGCAGCCTACGGGTACCACCCAGGAAACCAATTACAATGGATTTATCCACTTCTGGGATTACAACCCTTAGGACTCAATTACATCAGCTCTAAACATTGAGATCTTTGGGGGATATTTTATATCTAACTATAACAGAAGTACAGGAAGTTAATATCACTAGTCAACTATGCTGAGCTATCTACATGAAGGAGTTTCAGAAGATAAACCAGTGCAAAAGGAGTTGAGTTCCAGTTTCAGCTTTGCAAATTTGCTTTAGTGCCTAAAACAAGTCAGATCCTGTCTCTGGGTCTACTTTTACATCTTTATAGATAAAAGAATAAACTGTACCAGTAGTTTCACAGTCTAAATGTTCATGAGAAGGCTTTTAAGTAAACTTCTGGGTACCACCACAGACCTTTTCATGAAAATCTCCAGAAATAGGGTTCAGAATATCTATTTTCAAAAAATAATAAATGAATGAATAAATAAATCCTCCACCCCCAGCTCTGGAGGGGCTTGTAAATTTGTAAATTGATGGACAATTTTTGTTGCATATGTTGTGTGCCCAGCATTGACAGGTTCTCAGCATAAAGGAGAGAAAAGATATGGTTTTTAGCCCCCCAAAACTTTATATATAAAAGGAGAGTAGTAATCCTCAATTGTTCTGGTTATCAACCACCCAAAATTTTAATGGTTTAAAATGATAAGCACTTAGCATACTCAGGTTTTTCTAATGAACCTGTGATTCAGTGATGGTACCATCATGAGGGCTTGGTGCAGGCAACTCATCTTGCCCCACTGATGATCACCTGGGGCAGCACAAGGCAGCAGGTTGGAATCACCTGGAGGCTTATGCCCTAACTTGTTCAGTAACTAATGCTGGGGGTATGCAGGAACTTCAGCTCCTGCTGCCAGCTGTGGCTATTAGACATATCTTTCTATGTGGTTCCTAGCTTCTTCATAACAAGGTGTTGAGGTTTTAAAGGTGAGCCTCTCTAGGAAGAGAGGGCAGCAGGAGCCAGACCCCATCATGTTTTACAACCTAGTACCACTGAGTTATACTCAGCTGGTACTTCTTCTATTCATGAGGAAATCAAATAAGTCTACCTAGGTTCAAGTGGAGGGAAAATGCACTTCACCTCTTTCCTTAAAAACAGCTTTATTGAAGTAGAATTGACAATCAAATCTTGGATATATGTGAATCATGCAACTACTTCTCTTCCTGAAGACAGAATGGCCAGGTTCTGGAAGAGAAAAATAGGATCACAAACATTTTTGGAAAAATGCAGGCTACCGTACCAAAGAATAAAATAGAAAAATGGGTGAGGAAGAATAGTGGAGGGTAGTAGGAAATTGAGCTGGATTAGTACACTCTACAAGATTATGAAAGCCAGGTATGGTGATTGCACACCTGTAACTCCAGGACTTGGAAGGTTGAGACAGGAGGATTGCAGGTTTGAGGCCAGCCTCAGCAAATTAGGAAGGACCTAAGCAATGTAGTGAGACTCTGATTCAAAAGAAAAAATAAAATAGGGCTGGGATTATAGTTTGGAGGTAGAATCCTCATGGATTCAATCCCCAGTACCACAATTTTTAAAAAAAGTTATGAAAGAGCTTGAAAATCAGACAGATTTAAATAGGAAATTGAGTCACTGAAGGGTTTGAGCAAAGATTGCTTTAAGCAGGGAATTTTTTTGAATTCTATCCCAATAAGAGATGCATATTGTGATTAAAGGTAACCTTTGCAAAGTACTTTAGGGGACGCACTGGATAGCCCAGAGAAAGGAGGCCTGAGTCTTCCCTTACCCTGTCTATAGCTACAGATCTATACATAGGTCAACAGGAGCACTTTGATGTATCTAATATATGCTACACATTTAGACTGCATTATTTTATTTAAATATCACAAAAGCAATAAAAGATTAGTGTCTTTTTCCACACTTTACAGATGTGGAGACCAAAGCTCAGAAATGTGAAATAAGTTTCCCAGGGTCAAATATCTTATAATTCAGAGAGCTAAGACTAAAACCCTAGTCTATACGATACAAAACAAGGACTCTTCTCACCATTTCATGTTACATGGTCTCATTACTTTGAAGATGAAAACTGTAAAACATTATATGTTTTATACAAAAATAGAAATAATATAGCAGTCCATCCTTAAGGAGACTTTAATGTCAAGTAATGGAAAATAAAGCCACAGAATGATTCAAATAACATTCTCTGCTTCTAACTTGGAATAAGAACTTTTGAGGAGAAATTAGAAAGATGGGAGCTATATCCCATGATATAATTTATAATAGATCCTCTCCCCAGCCACAAACAGAGATACAACTAACAACTCAGGAAACATTCTCTAAAGATCCCAAAGAAAACAACAATAAAGTAGAAAAAATTGTGAAGATTTAAGGGTACTTCATTCTTCCCTATAAGGGTTCATGTTTTATATTTCTTCTCTCTTGAAACTGCACTTGTTCATGCTCTGAGATTCAGTCTGAAACCCTGGCCCACACCATCCCTGTGACCAGGGAAAAAATGGAAAATTGACATTGTCCACTTTTGGAACTTTCATAGCAACCATTCACCCCTAGGCATCTAAAATGTCCTCTAGGTATCTAAAATCTATTGACTGTAAAAAAAAAAAAAAAAAAAAAAAAAACAGAAAGGAAAAGGTTTTGGTAGTACTGTTGCCAGTGGAATTTATATTGTAATAAGAGAATAAGAGGCTCATGGGCATAAAGAGTAGTAGGACTGTAGGCCTAGTGAGAGGCTGGCGATCAGGAACTCTGAGGGCTATAAGGGAGTGTTTAACCCATCCTCTAAACCTATCAAATATACAATAATACATTAATTAATTTCAAGTCTAATTAAAACTGCTTCCATAGGTAAATTCCCCAAGAAGAGAGCTATATTGGACAGTGATAAGATAGTCTTTTATCATTTATAAAGCATTATCTCATTTATTGATAAATATCTGAGAGGTACTATTAACCTCATCTAAGAGATAAGAAAACTGAGAGGCAGAGCTATTCAAGGTCCTAAAGCAAATTGGCAAAGCTAGCTCTCCAACCTAGCTCTTCTCCCTAAGTCGGCTACAAAAGTCATCCCTCCGCCCAGTTCTGGACAAGCCTGGCCATCAGCACAGATCACATCCCTCCTTTTCTAGCTAAGAGGATGCCTGTGGCTAAGGCTGACCCTGGAGAATTCTAAAGCTTTCCTTGAAGGGGCTCAATAGCAGACAGGCAGTGCCAGAAACTCTTGCCCTCTATAGCAGCTTGATGTAAGATTGGAGTCTCTCCCAGATTTTCAAGAACCCTAAAAACAACTGCGGGGGGGCTATATTGTTGACTTTAGCCTGTAATGAAGAACCTAAAGAACTTTCCACTGCTAGGTCTCACCAAAAAGAAATGCCCCACAGAAACATGAGGCCCAGAGGCAGAAATAGCATAGATTCCCCAACAGGACATAGGTCATAGGTTCCCTCTAGGGCATCGGGGAAGTTTCTTTTTATTTATTTTATTTTTTTTTTTTCTGCGGTACTGGGGATTGAACTCAGGGGCATTCTACCCCCGAGCTATACCCCCAGCCCTATTTTTTTATTCTTTATTTTGAAACCGAGTCTCACTAAGTTGCGGAGTGCCTCACTAGGTAGCTGAGGCTGGCCTCGAACCCAGATCCTCCGGTCTCAGCCTCCCGAATGCTGGGATTACAAGCGTGCACCACCACACCCGGCTCATCAGGGAAGTTTCTAACCTCCTATTCCCATATCACCAATGCAAGGCTAGTGTGAATTGAGTGCCATCATCCCCCAGGTAAAAGACAAATTCCTACCATGTGCTAGGCAGTGTGTTTGCACTCTGGTGCACAGATGAATAATGAGCTAATTCTGCAACCAAGGAAGCCACAGGAACTCTAGCATGGTGACTAAAAGAGTGCTGAAATGGATTATCTACTACACAGAATAGGATGCCCCATACAAAAGATACAGAAAAGCATTCTTAGGAGTACGTAGAATCATACCAGCAGAGGCAGAAATGGATTTTGACTTATTCCCCTTGGGCAGGTCCCTGGACTCCTAGTCCACTGCTCAGGATTGCTCCCTTTGCTGTGGTCAAATGTGGGTACTTTGACTACTTTGGCATTTCATGGTCCACTGTGATAAGTGGCTGATTTATGATAAGAAGGAGAGTCAGGCTTTCTCATTTGCATATTTTACCTTATGGAAATTTCCCTTCCACCTCATAGTACCCCCAGTGCTGGCACATGGGTCATTTTTCTTTTCCAGTTGGTTTTGTTAAACAGCAGTAAAATGTCTGGGCATCTGGCCACAGCAGAGGGGCATGCAATGCTTGACTGAGATAAAGTCTATTTGACTTGGCACATGAGCCCAAAGCCCCTGAGGGCAATGGGAGGTTTGCTTTATCTAATTATTCTCAGCAGAGCTGCTGGGTGGAATTGGACAAACCATAGAGAGGCCTCTGTTATCTGAGCACTGGCCCACCTTGGAGAAGGCAGGCCGAGTTTAGAACACCACCCTCCACACATGGAAATTTGCCATCAAGAATAACCTCACTAAACAAAAAGGCAAACACAATATAACTAGAACTCTTCCCCCAGATCCCTGGAATAACCTTGGGTCCCGGGCTCACTTGGACCTCACTCTATGACTTTAAAAAGTCGCACAGTCTTGCTAAACCTCCACTCACAATGCAATGTGAATGCCTTTCTGCACATCTGCTCACCAAGAGCTCAGCAGACTGAGGAATTGGGTCTTTGGAGTCGGAAATTTTTTTAATGGATCATACTATATCATCATTATTGTAAAACACACACACACACACACACACACACACACACACACACACACACACACATATATTTTCACTCTTTCTATCCTATATGACTAGGAGGCATTTTTTTAAAAATGTCCATATTTCCAGAGTTTCTAAAATAAATCTATAGTTTTATAAAAACATAGGAGTATTTTTGTGTGTGAAGCTGAAGATGAAGTACCTAGATGGTAAAATGAGCTCGTTGATAAAGACTATGCTTGTCTCCAGTACCTTGGGTGCCTGGTCAGTGAGAGCACTGACCAATATTTGTGTGAATAAGTGAATAATAGAGAGGACAGCATTAAAATGAAATAGATATGTCTAGTACCAGGTCCAGAAAAAAACAGGCTCTCAATAAGTATGTTTTTTGCTTCCTCCCACCCTCCTTTCTTTTCTTCCATCTTCACCAAAGTTTTTTGCAGGTAGACATCAAGTATGAAATATCTTTCAATAGTACTGAGTTCCCAAGCATATTTTTCTTTTCCTTCCTTCTTTCCTTCCTTCCTTCCTTCCTTGCTATTTTTATTTATTTGTTTTTATTTTTGTGGCACTATAGATTTAACCCATGGCATTCGACTCCTGAGCTATATCTTCAGCCTTGTTTATTTTTTTTGAGATGGGTTCTTGCTAAGTTGCTCAGGCTGCCCTTAAACTTGCAATCCTCCTGCCTCAGCCTCCCCAGTGGATTGGATTACAGGCATGTGCCTGGCAGATATTTTTCTTAATCTGGCTCTCTAATCCTTATTTAATGATTATTTATGTTCTGTCCAGCAGGGAGATATGGGGCAGTAGATAAGTGAGAAAGAGTAGTAAAATGAACCAAAAATATCTTTAACACTGGGAAACAAAACCAAATATATGACTAATTAATAATGTGATATCCAAATAACTTCAATAGAAATCTATTCCGACTTTGATAAGAGAGGATATTAAGTAAATAGACTGTTAGAAATATCTTTCAAATTTCAGAAATATCTGTCAAACTGAACTTAAGATGGAAAAAAAAATAAAAGTTTGAGAACACCTTAGAGATCATTCAGTTCAACCTGTTTAATCTTAACATTGAAAAACCAAACTCAGAAACTTTGCAAGGCCACATAACTCATCGGAATCCAGCAATGGTCATCATCACCTCCATCTCACTTCTAAACCAGAGTGAATTCCTAGCCTGATGCATTTGCTAGTGCCAAAATTCAGGAGAACTGATTTCACAAGGAATATATCACTTTGCTGAAAGAAAATATTGGCCAGAGATTCAGTGGTATTTTTAGTGATTCTTGGGTAAAGCAGATCATTTGGAATAAGTTTCTTTGAATAATAATCTAGGCAAACATCACACACCTTTGGCCCATCTAAGTGGAAGGAGTCAAGTGTCTTGTACTGGCTGAGATTCTGTCAGCTCTGCACTGATTTTGTAGATTATGTATAGCAAAGACAACCGAGATCTTCCAGTATATAGGACATGTTCAAAGAATTTGAGAGTCATAAACTTGGTTCTAGTCCTAGCTCTGATATAAATGAGTTACTAACGTGGACAAAACTGTTCACAGCTCCAAGCCCTCAGAGGAGTAGAAAGAGATATTCTGTAAATTCCCTTCCACATAGAAATGTACATGATCCCATTACACATCCAATTATCCTGAGAAAATTTAAGCAGGGAACCCTTGAGCCATGCAGTGAAAAGTTAGCTGCCACATCAGCTTAACTAAGTTTCAGTATAGTTAACAAAAGGCTGTTTTGTCCATAAAATGTGCTCTCTTTTATAGCTTCTAAATCTTCACTAGCATGTATCAGAACAGAAATGATAATAGATCCTATAACATCTTAAGACTAAAGATTTCAAAGCTATTATTTTAGCAAAAAGTGGACAGGATTTTCTTTTTATATTTTGAGTTCTATTTTCTATGAGCTCATTTTATTTCATTAAAAAGGCTATTACATGAGCCATTGTGATATTAAATATCTTCAACATTCCACAAAGACTATTCTTACAGATCTGATACATCCTCTGAGCTCCCACTCACTTGTCTGCATCATCAGGGACTGAATAGATTTAGCCTACACCATATCCAGGTATAATTTTCACCACAAGTGCATAAATGGATAAATAAAAACAAATCTCAGAAAGACTCTATTGCAAGGGCTCAGTTACCATCAACTCTGTTTGCCAGTTCAACTTAACTCATTTCCTGTTTCTTCACCTCACACTGGCAAACATCCTAAATAGTTAAGATCTAAAATACCGACACAGCAAGTGTAACTATAATCAACTGTTTTTATTAATGATTTCTTCAAGAACATATCACAGTCCAATAAACATGCAGTTGTTCAACATGGTTTTTCTAAAAGCAGTTAATAGCAGGATGTAATCTGAAGCAGCTTCGGCTCACTTACAAAACCCTTGCTCTGTTAATTGTGATTTCACACCCCACTAAACAGCACAGCCTGGAGCTAACATTTGTGCAGGGAACATTTAGCATTCTGTAGTTTGTCCTTTATGCTGCTGTTTTTCCTGACTCCCTGTGGTTAACTTCTTTTTCAAAAGCTAGGTAGTAGACTGAAGTAGGTGCTTTCCACAAGGAAACATTCTTTTTTTGTCGCTCACCTGGCAGGAGATAGCCTGTGGATACACCTATTATTTCGCTTTTGTTTTAACCTTTCACTTTTTCACCATTGTTCTCCAAGCAGTAGGTGTGGCTAACACACACTTTGTGTTTCCTACAGCTGGCTGCCATGAATCCCTGAGATTAAACAATAGAATATTTCTGTTTTTTTCTGCCCTGCTTCATTCATACTAGTACTCCTGACTTTTTTTTTTTCCACTAACTGTCCCCTCAGGAAGAGATAATATTTTTTAATGGAAGCCAAGTGTCAGCAGGAATTCCAAATCATTTGGAAGAAAGTAACAGGTCTCTGGCTAAAAGAAGAACATATATTGGAAGAACAGAACACAGTATGTTACATTCACAGATGTTCTCAAATATGCACCACATGCAGTCTAGATTTCATCCAGGGCAAGAGCCTTTAAATAAGTTTTTAAGCAAGACCCTAAAATAGGAATTGCTAAATAATTCCCTTCCCCCAGAGACTAAGATTCTTCATGTGAAAACTGAGAGGACCAGAGGTCAGACTGAATGACTTCTGAGGCTTACTTACTAAAACTTTGTAATCAACAAATACAGATTTTAAGAAGAAGCACACACATTTAGTTGGGGTGTATATGAGAGTACCTACATGTACAAAAGGGGCAGTGGAACTGCTACATTAAAATGTGTACTGGGAAATTTTTCATAGAATTAGTCTACTGTTCAATTTTTCAATGGTTGTCATAAAATCAACTGAGAACCTCCAAGAGAATACTTACCTTCTCTTCTCTCACCCACACTGAAGATGGCATCATCTTTCTGATATCCCATGTGTTGATCCCGCATAGATGGTAGTAATGATTCCATTATTAAATGAGACCATTTAAGAATTTGTGTAGATCAACACAAAAAGATTATTCAAAATATACCCAGATGCAAATCTCCAAGCATAGGATTTAAGGAATGTGACACTTCACATTTTAAAAATCAGAACTCATTTTCTCATTCTTAATACCACTACAATTTTCCTACTCACTGAAGAAACAAAATCTGCTTTCTTCTTGGTATTCAGTTTTCCCCTAGGTGTCATATTAAATACTCTCCTTTGGGTGACATCTCATGTGCCCCATTATAGCCCTCCCATCATGAAACAGGTCACTGGGAGTCTCTGGAGGGGGATGCTTGGGTAGTTCAGCATCCACACCACTAAGATAATTTTGCCTACGATTTCACAGGAATTGTAGCTCAGGGCTTTTGAAATTCCCCAAGGTTATTATCCCATATGCATGCTAAACAGCAAGGTGTAAATGTCTTGTGCTAAGACACAAGTTAAAGAAACATCTGGACACTGAATGGGGTTGGTTCAAAAAAACACAGCCTTAATGAGATGGCTGATATATGCCAGATGTAGAAACATATTTACGTTCAAAGGTCCCCCTCCTAGTCAGGATCAGGTCTAGGTATCCTGGCCTAGATGAAAAAAAGTCTCCTGAAATTAAACTGGAACATGTATAAACTTGAACCTGTGACACTGTAGAAATGTAGTGAGGCCAACACAGGTAAGTTTAAGGAAGGATTATGGATATAGCACAGTGGCAGAGCATTTGCCTAACATGACTAAGGTGCTAGGTTTGATCCCTAGTACTGCAAACAAATAAGCAAACAAAAATATATGTTTAAGTAAAGAGAAGCACCAGAAAGACAAACAAGCTACTCAAGGTTCCTAACATATTATATCCTCTTATCTACTTTTCAGAGTTCCCTAGGATGTCAGGCCACAATTCCCAAAGGAATTATAACAGGAAAGCCAAAGTGCTGGGAACCAAACATATGTTCTACTGCTCAGTGACTGAGAGTTCCTGGTCAAGTAATACTTAAATTTGTCCTTAAGCTAGTTTTACATATCTACTTACTACAGAAATCTTAGGCACAGTAAATGAGCATAGCTAAAGCAACTTGCATATGAATTTAAAAAATGTTAACTAATTTTCCCATTCAGGAATGAAGGAAATAGTGGGAAAGAATGCTTATATTTTATTTTGTAAAGTTAGAAAAACAAGGATAAACTGGTAATGCATTTATCCATAAAAAAAAGGAAGGAAGTCAACCTAACCTGCACAGATCTGCTAGAACTCAAAAGTTTAGCTTGATACCTAGTTTGTATGAAGTTTTCCAGGCAATGTATAACTTGTACCACGGTTTACTAATGACCAAACTTTCCAGGCAATTTGTACCACAGTTTACTTTATGACCAATAGCATGTATTTATAACAAAGACTATGACCACACACACAACACAAATTTTCCTAGAATAGTGTAATGAATACACCAAATGACGTTTTACTAGTTCCACAAGTCAACTGATTTAACTTGTCCAGCCTTGTAAAAATATACTAAGTTAGCAGTGAAAAGGAAATGCATAAGTGATTGTCCCTGTCCTTCCTAGGAGCTTAAAGAAAGCTATAAAAGAAAAGAGAAAAGAAGTAAATGGGCAAAGTGATTGCAACTGGTGATGCTGAGACTAAATTTAGAGTGACAAGATATCTGAATCTGTTCAAGTGACCACAGGCAAATACAGTTTAAAGAAGAACCTTGAGTAGACTGATGTTGAGAGAAGAAAGTGTGTGAAATCTGAATAGAGGGCTGCAGGAGTCAGAAACAGAGATCAATGAAAGAATGATGGACATTATCTAACAATAGCAGAGGAAAGAAGCCAAATTTGAAACTATTGTGAGCAAAACAGCAACCAGAATTTGGTGAAATCTTGATACCAGAGAAAATATTGTGTAGCTAAAAGATAGAAGGGATAATTAAGACCAACTTTTAGTACAATTGCTCGTGAACATTTTAAATATGAGAGTATGCTATAACCAGAAATATGGGGCATAAGGAAAATGATAGAAGCAGATGCCTGGCATCTATTCTCAGGATGGCTACATATTGACATTTTGACCTTGGACCAGAGAGTTGATCTCCATTGGCATCAGTTTCCCAGATGTTTAAAATATCATCAGGCATCACAGTGGGCCATATGGTCACATCCAAAGGCTAACTACATCTGAAAAGAGGAATAGCAATCTGAAGCCCTTCCAATAAGTCTGTCTTCTGTTCTATAACAACATACTCAAGATAATCAACTTAAAAAGGGGAAATATTTATTTTGGCTCAAAATCTTGAAAGTTTCAGTTATACTCAGATTGGCCATGTTGCTTTGGGGCCTATCGCATGGCAGTACATCACGGCGGGGAGCACATGGTAGAGTCATTTACCTCATTGCCTAGATTCAAAATACAGAAAAAGGATGGGGCTGGGGTTTCAATATCCCCTTTAAGGGTATACTCCCAACGACCAGAAAACTTTCCACTAGGCTCCACCTCTTAAAGTTTCCACCACCTCCCAGTAATGTCAGACTGGGGACCAAGCTTTTAACACAGAGGACTTTGAGGGACATTTACCCAAATCATAGCTGCCTTAGAACTCTGCCCCAACCTGTAGTTAGAATCATGGCAATGATGGGACAAACCTTTTGGACCTCCTCTGACTCGTCACAATAGAGTATATTGCCAAAGGAAATTTGAGTTATATTTCATAGTTAATTTGTGATGGTTATCAGAATCCCAAGAAACCATAGCTTTACTGTATGTAGCACATACACTGTCCCGTTCATCCTGGTATTATTAGAACCTTCCACAAGTAGAAAGGGGCCTTTGCATGGGCATTACTCACCCGTAATGATGCAAGACTCCTCATTCTATGCCAGGGCTTTGTATCAGGTGTTCCAGTATCCTCTCATTAGGGTGAGTGTTACTAATAAGTCACAGATGCAAGTTAATATCAGTACCCCTGTGACCAATTCATGACATAAAACCAGTTTTTAAATACACAACCATGCTTGACATTTTTTTCACTTTGGCCTTGCTTTTTTATTTTAAATTTTTATTGAAGTGTAATATATAGGGAGAAACATGCATATATCATAATTGTGCAGCTCGGTGAAATTTTACAAACTGAAAACCTTTCATAAAATAAGAATTCAGGTCAAGAAACAGAAATTCATCAAAGCTCAACAAGTCTCTCCTGCTTTCTTCCGGTCCCTAACCTCCCACATCCCAAGAGTAAAACCACCCAGACATATAACACCAGAGATTACTTTTGCTTGGTGTAGGCTTTTATATAAACATATTTGTGTGGTACGTGCTCTTTTATGTCTAGCTCTCCTTTATTACCTGGGGAAATGGGCCCTTGTGTAACATAGGAGTGTCATAATTTCCTGCTGATAACTTGGGTGTAATACAAAGAAAGAGAAGCAAACCTTGAGGCTCTGTTATAGGAGGACTTTGTGTTACATTTCTTCTTCTCAAAGTACAGATAGAATCAGAATCACTTTAAAAGTTCAAAGCTGTACAAGAGACATGCATGTCCTGTGGGTTAAAAATCAATGCCTCAAGTTATAGCTATATGTTGGGAGCTTCCTATATTTGGACATGTGCTAAGACACTAAGAATCAATTCTCCCTGAAATGCATGCAGGAAGTGAATAGAAAGGCAGAAGGGAACACAGGCTTGTTAACACAGTCATAGTAGTCGCCATGGAATTTAAAAGTTAATAATTGTTATGCAAGATCCAAACACATTTTTAATTAAGGCCCTTAATACTTTGAGATAATGAAGATTAAGTCAGAGACAGTTTGGCTGGTAGAACCTTGGGAAATACTCTGCTCTTGGTGTAGGAGTCAGTTAATGTCTTAGTCCAGACAGACTCAGAACAAAAGGTGCCCAGCTTGATCCCAACAAAACTCCATACAATGGGAGTGGATCAAAGGAGCAGAGATGAAAACATCTTCTGGAAAAATAGAATAAATCAACTTGCTGTGAGAAATTTGTATCTTTTCTTTCAAGGTAGAGAGTGAGCCCTTTCCATCTTTTCCTGGCTTTTTATGATATTCAGTACCCATAAACAGTAAGGGAGCCAGAATTTATTAGACACTTTTGACCTTAGGACTCTCCTCACATCATTCAGGAAACCAGGACTTTCCCCAAATCATGTCCTCCAGACAGGAGGCTGGAGGATTAATGCCAGGTGGCTCTGTTCACCAAGTGAGGAAATAAATGCTAGACAGTTAAAGTGGCTTTGGACCATGACTGTTATGGGGAGTCCAGAATATCTCTTCCAATTTCACTGGAGCCATTGATAAATTTATCCTCAACACTATCAATTTTAGTAACAGCTATCAGTTATTGAGCTGCTATATATTATTTCATTTAATCCTAAAAACAATCCCATGAGATGGATATTAATATTGTCCTCATTTTACACACATGTAAAACAAGGCACAGAGAGGTAGTCACATCATGGAGTCACAAAGTAAATTCAAACATTTCACTACAAGAGCCCATATTCTAAAACAGTGGCTTTGAAAATTCTTGTTTTGTTTTGTTTTTGTTTTTATTTTACCATGACCCAGTAAGAAACTATTAAACATTATAACTCAGGACTCATACATACACACCAATAAAGTTTTAGAAAACAATATTCATTCTTCTTACATAGGTGCTTTAGTTCAATGTTTCTATAATTTCTATATTCTATTTCTGTTTCCTTTTAAAATGTTCATTGCAATTTACTAATATAGATCAGGACACATGAATAGTTGAGAAAATCTGATCTGCAGTTAAAAAAAACATTGATCTAAAAGCATTATACTACATTGCTTTCTCAGGACTTTCCTATTTGATTCTCTAGGAATGGACTTTAAGGGCACATTGTTAAATTTACCACTGGCGGTGTGTTGGTAAATATTTAACAACCAGATCTTGGGACTTGTAGAGGGATTGATTTTTAATGCTTGCTGATTTATGTGATGTAAATATTCCCACCATGGCCAATTTTAAGCTACCAACATCATGCCACCAAAGACAGACTTAGGAATAGATATGCATAATTGGCTTCTGAGAGCTTGTACCAGCCAACTACAGCACATCAATGATTTGCCCCAAAATGTTTCAGCCAAGCAAAACTGAAAATATAATATATTTTAAAGTCACTTAACTGACCAGAAGAGCTTCATCATGTCAGAAATTAATTTATTAATGGCCTATTTGATGAAGTCAGGACTATTTTAAGCCCGAAATATCATAAAAGTTGGTTTACATTTGTGTGGGGGGGGGTACTGGAGATGGAACTCAGAGTCATTCTACCTCTGAGCTATACCCCCAGCCCTATTTTTATTTTTATAAAATAAATAAATAAAATAGGATCTCACTAGGTTGATGAGAGTTTCACTATTTGCTGAGGTTGTCCTCTAACCTGTGAACTTCTTGTCTCAGCCTCCCAAGTATTGGGATTACAAGCATGTGCCACCACACCTGTCTCTAAAAGTTGGTTTACATTTGAGTATGGGGCTTATAAGTGCTATGAACTGAAGGCTATCCTTACCTGAACAGTGGGGCATCTACAGTTCCATGATTAAAATGTTTTTCTTTCTTTTTTTTAAAGTCAGTGTTTTGGTCCATTTAAAAAGGTTGATCATCCTTGAATAAGTAATAAATTACCTTGCATGACTGTGATAAAAACTAATGGTTTAATATATCAGATGATTTTTAGTCTGTTTTCTGTTACTATAAAAGAATGCATGATATGAGCTAATTTATAAAGAAAAGAGGTTCATTTTCTATCACTATTCTGGAGGCCAGAAAGTTCAAGATCAGAAGACCACATGTGGTGGGGGCCACATGTGGTGGAAAGCATAAGGGCAAGAATGCAGATGAGGGAAGCAACAGGGAGCTAAAGAAAGTCAAACTTGCTGTATAACAACCTGCTCCCTCGGTGACTGATCCAGTCCTATGAGAGCAAGAACTCATGAGAAAGGCACGCATTCATTCATGAGGGCTCTGCTCCCATGACCCAAACACCTCTCACCAGGCCCAGCCACCCAACACTGCCACAGAGACCCTCAGCCCCTATTCAAATCATAGCAGATGACTTGATTTCTGATAAGTAAGAGAATCAAGGAAATGAGAATTCTGATATGAGCATGAAGGGATGACATTGGAGCTGCTATGTTTATGGAAAGACCCATCATTCATAGTAGGAGAGAACCATGGGAGCATCTGCTTAAAAGTAAAACATTCCTCAAATCTCCAAATGCTTCGGGCATCTGTAGAAGGCTGCAATTAAAAGCATGGAATTAAGTAAAATAATCTGTGCAGAACATTAATCATAGTTTAGCACATGGTAGGTACTCAATACTACCTTATTTATTTACTTATTTATTTATTTAAAACATGTCTCACTAAGTAGCTGAGAACCTTGCTAAGTGGATGAGGCTGGCTTCAAGCCTGTGCTCTCCTGTCTCTGTCTCCCAAGTACTGGGATTAAAGGCTTGAGCTACCATGCCCAGCCTCAATACTATCTCTAATGGAAAAGAACTGAGAAAAAAAAAAATCTGCTTTTAAGAATCTTTTAGTGGCAAATGACATAAGACAGACTTTAAACTGACAAGTTAAGAAATGCATTTATTACTTCATGTAACAGGAAATCTTAGCTGGATCAAACAACATATATAAAAGTGTTAGTTCTCACCATTTCCTCCTTTCTTGGCTCTGCACTTCTCTGGGCTTGTTCTCAGATGAGCTCTCTTGACTCATAGTGGTAAGACAGCTTCAGGTTTATGTTTATTCCCCTGGGCTACTCTAACAGAAAGAAGATTTTTTCTCCTTGTGGTTCTTCCATTTTTTTCTTAAATTATCCTGGTTGGCAATAATTTGATTATAGGCTCATCCCTAAACCTATACCTATGGCCGGAACACTTGACGCTCTGGTTAGTCAGGTGTACCACAAGCTACTTATCAGGCCCCAGGTATGGATTCACTTTACATAGGGAACATATGTATTGGTTCCCAATAGAAAACTAAGTTGTAGTTTCCAGAAAAATGGGGAATGGATTCAAATCAGTCAAACTACAAGGCAAAATCCAGTGGTGCTTTAGCTAATAATTTTCCTTAAAAGTAAAATGTTCCCCAAATATTCAACATCATATCTAGCAAGTCAATTAAGGAGTGCTATTTCAAAGGTTTAACAACTAGTATAAAGCTATCAAAATGGACAGCAACCTTAGCCTCCAATCTCTAACTGTTGAGGTCAGTAAGATTGCCACTGCTCAAAAGCAGGAAAGTGCCCCCATGCAGAATACTAAAGAATTCAGAGAGTGATCATGGGATTTCACTCCTGTGTGTGTGTGAGTGTGTGTGTGTGTCTGTGTGTGTGTGTGTGTGTGTGTGTGTGTAAACATGTATGATATGTGTTTTCTTTTGTCACCTTGGGCAATAATGATAAACTTTTCTTAAATGGTAATCCTCTGTGCACAACACTTTGAAATTATGCAAGAAAAGGGACTGTGTATACCCAGGACATTATTAATAACAGCCACATGAAGAATCATGCTACCCATAAGTGAAGAATCCTGTAAAGGGCATTCCTTCCTTTCATCCCCTTCACTATTTTGTCCAGAGCTAGAGGGAAAGCTTTTGACAAACTCAGTTTCTATATTCTCTGTTCATGCTGACAAATCTGTAACTTCTATTAGATTTGGCAGCTACTAAGAGGACAAGAACAAAGGTAGACTGCAGGGAGTTTGGGGGAGCTCCAACTTAGTGGCTCTGTAATGAGTTTAGGAAACTGGAGGATGAAACAAAAGAAATGGCAACCTGCACAGGCACACATGTGCATGCACACAACACACACAGAAATAACTATGAGCTTTGGTGTTTAGAAAAATAAAGATTTACTTTGAATGTAAGTAAATAAATCTTTCATATATTCTATTTTTTTAAAAATTTTTATTGTAGTAATTCGTGCAATATAGCATACATCTTTGTTAAGTACGAGTTGTTAACAACATATTTGCACACAATTCTCACTTGACCCCTTCCCCAATTCCCACCCCAATCCCCTCCCCCTCCCTCCCCCTCAGGTTCACTTCAGTGAGTGACCTTGATATGATTGTGTAAGTACATCATGTGCTTTAGGGCGTCCCTCTGCCCCTTGCGTCCACTACAATTAAATCAACTTCGTTGCTTATCGAGGATCACTCCTTTTCATCTGGAGACCCTCCTATGC
>PVLC010008989.1:6955-55951 GCA_004027655.1 Graphiurus murinus | reverse complement strand
TGGCGAGGCCACACCTAGCGCAGAAGCGGACTCTGACGGAATGCACATGGGTCTGTGCCCCAAGAGAGGGGATTTAGATAACGGGAAGGATGTGAGGTTGATTAGTGATAAGTTTGTAGAAACTAAGCAAATATGAAAATGACAATTATTAACTCCAGGGCGGGCGGGGGGGTGTTCAACAATTAAAAAATGTGGTGGAAAGGAAAAGTAAGCAAAGGCACTCTGCCCTGAACAGTGTTTGCCAAGTAAAAATAAGGCAAACACTGCAGATTGCTTTCAGCAAAAGTATGCTTTGTCATTTAGGAGGATGAGGAGATGTGAGAGAGCGGCGTAGGGGCTGGGGGAGGAAGTGAAGCTAAGTCCCCATCCTCCCGAGGGGGAAGTGAATAAATAAGGCCTGAAACTAAAGAGATCAAGAAGCAGCGATACAAGCATACTAGCAGAGATGTAGAGGGGTTGACTGAAGGGCTGGGGATACAGCTCAGTGGTAGAGCATTTACCTACTGTGCATGAAGCCCTGGGTTTGACCCCTGGCTCTGCAAAAAGAAAGAAGAGAGATTAGCTGAACACATTGAAAATGTTTCCCTTTGGGGATGAGTAAGGTATAGAGTTAGGGTCTGTTCAATTCTCTCTCTCTCTCTCTCTCTCTCGCAAACCTTGTGCTACATTGGATTGTTAAATTGTGTTCCTAGATAACTAATAAAAGCTAAAATTAAAAACTATGTTTAAAATGTGGCAAGACAGTCTTTAAGGTCCTGTTCGAATGTAAAATCCTTCTGGAGGAGGGCAGGGAAGGGATGCACACACACAGGGGAGGTGGTGACCTGTGTCTGAACTGAAGTACCCATTCCTCGACTATGTTTCTTTTGTGAAAATTCTTCAAGCTGTACACATATAGCATATACACTTTTCTGAATGTATGTTTACTTCGATAACAAATGTACCTAAGAAAATAAATTCCAAGCTCTGTCCATTTCAGCAACTTTGAATACAAATTGGTGCCCTTCACTGTCCCTGCAGGCCAGTTGATGGCATTCTGTTCTGTTTTCTGAGGCTGACTTTGAACCTGCGATCCTTGTATCTCAGCCTTCCAAGTACTGGGATTACAGGCGTGTGCCGCTATGCCCAGCAGGTCTTGCCATTTTTGGTGGATTCTTCTAGGCTGCTACTAAGGTCTCCTTAGCATTTCCCCCAACATGTGGACCCATCTGCAGCTGCACTATTTAGTGATCTAGGTGGTTGGCAGGACGGGTGCTCTTAAAACAATTACACCCCCACCTTTGATGATCTTTCTGTGTGTATCCTCATCTTCATTTCCACACTGATACTCCTCTAGACTTTTCTTCTTACTCTTAATTAGTGGGTAACAAATAGTATAAACCACCTTAAAATGTTGAAAAAAATGCCTCTTGGGGGAATGTGCTTATGGCCGTGCCCCCAGCTCTGTATCCAACCAGGTCTCTCCCTGAAACCCTCAAACCCAGCCAGAAGAATACAAAGTCAAACCCTCCAAAGAGCATGGAATAGGCACTCCAGATACCTATTCCATGCTCAACACAAGAGCGACAAGGCTCCACCCACCCCAATGTGGGCCCCTTCAGGTAAATCCCAGCCTTAACCATCGTCATCATCTCGTTGTAAACTTGGCAGTAATGAAATGTTGCCCATGATTGCTTCTTTCATTTTTATGCAAAGCAGTTTTCTCTTTTCCCAAACTTCCCAGTGTTGTATTTTAACTTTCCTCATGCATAATCCAAAGGCCCAGCCCACTAGATTATTTTAACTACAAAGAGCCACATTCCCCTCGCAACTGTCTTTTTTTTTTTTTTTTGCGGTACTGGGGATTGAACTCAAGGGCATTCTACCTCAGACATATACCCCCGGCCCTATTTTTTTTTTTTTTTCGGTACTGGGGATGGAACTCAGGGGCATTCTACCTCCAAGCTATACCCCCAGCCCTGTTTTTTATTCTTTATTTTGAAACCGAGTCTCACTAAGTTGCGGAGTGCCTCACTAGGTAGCTGAGGCTGGCCTCGAACCCAGATCCTCAGGTCTCAGCCTCCCGAATGCTGGGATTACAAGCGTGCGCCACCATGCCCAGCTCCTATTTTTTTATTCTTTATTTTAAAACAGGGTCTCACTAAGTTGCGGAGTGCCACACTAGGTAGCTAAGGCTGGCCGCAAACCCGGATCCCCCGATCTCAGCCTCCCAAATGCTAGGATTACAAGCGTGCGCCATCACGCCTGGCTGCAATTGTCATTTTTGTCTCCAGACACTGAAAACTGCCAGCAATCTCCAAATTAGCTTCTGTGTCCTCAGAAAAGCCCAGGGCTCAGCATTTGGTCTCACCACAGGTGAATCGTCAGTGCAGGTCTGGTAAGTGGAAAGGGGAGACAAAGAAAGGTTTGTCCAGTGTGCTTCAGCCAGTCTGGAACAGCGAAGTTGTGTTTATGTTACGGACTCCATGAGTCTCATATCTGGCCCGGTTTCTCCCTTCACATCACCAGTCAGGATGCTCAGAGCCAGGTTTGCAGCGACTCTGACTAGGAAGTGGGACCTCATGGTGTGCAGCGAGCCCTAACCTCATACTTACAATTTTGCTTCCTTACCCCGACTTTCCCTTTACTTTATTTTCTTATTTCCAGTGTGCTGAACTGTTGCATTTGTTTCTGTAACTTGTTAAATTATTATTATTATTATTATTATTATTATCATCATCATCATCATCATCATCGTCGTCGTCGTCGTCGTTGTCATCATCATCATCATCATCATCATTATTTTCTTCTTCTTCTGGAGATTGAACCCAGGGGCATTCTACCACTGAGCTACACCCCCAGCCACTTTGAAACAGGATCTCACTAAGTTGCTGAGGGTCTCACCAAATTATTGAGGCTGGCCTGGAAACTGTAATCCTCCTGTCTCAACCTCCCAAGTACTAGGATTACAAGCATGTGCCACTGTGCCCAGCAATAATGTACAAGTGTCGGTTGGTTGGTTGGTTGGTTTGCAATGCTGAGGATTGAACCCAGGGCCTCACACATGCTAGGCAAGCATTCTACCACTATCCTGAACCCCCAGCTCTTGTAAAATCTTTTTTAAGGGCATAAATAAATACTACTTTTAAAATATCGTAAGATTACAACTATATGATAGAGCTGCAGATAAACACTGGAAGGCAACTTAGGAAAAGGATAATTGTATTAGGGTGTTAGGATTATGAATAATTTATTTTCCTTTTCAAATATAATTATAAAGAAGGAAAAATAATCATTTTTAGCATTTTTTTATTATAACAATAGATGTTCATGTTAGAAAATCTCAAAAAGAAAAACACATAGGTGAAAATATCATTCATCATCTGGCTCTCTAGGTATCAGTGTTACCTTTCTGGTACGTCTCTTTCTGGTCTTTTTTAGATGCATGTGTGTGTGTGTGTGCGTGTGTGTGTGTGTGTTTGTAAACTTTATGTCTTCCAAATTTAAACTATCCTTTACATTCTTTGAAAATGGGTTTTCATACAGCAACTCCGAGACATTTCCCCTTATCATTCAGTAGTTTTTTGCACCATCATTTTATTTTCTCATTTTTGTAGTACTAGGAATGGAACTCCGGGCCTCACACATTCTGGGCGAGTACTCTATCACTGAGCTACATCCCCAGCTCTGCACCATTATTTTGAATTGCATAAGTCACAGAGTTCCCATTATTATGTGTATACCATAATTTAATTTAACAAATCCCCCTTCGTTGGACATTTGGATTAATGACTTTCAGTCCTTCCTTTCTGAATTAGCTTAGAGGGACAAATAAACCAATTTTGCTAAAATGTGTTTCTTTTACTGAAATTCTTTCTCTTTTCATTACAGTGGTCTCTGGCTCATCATCCAGCTCTAAGTATGACCCTGAGATCTTGAAAGCTGAAATTGCCACTGCAAAATCTCGGGTAGGGCCTCTTCACCTGTGATGTTGCTGGAGGTCACTAGGCCAGAGTAGATGCTTTGGGCAGTCCATGGCAGCCAGTGCTGACTGACAAGGCCCCAAATAGTAACAGTAGTAGCAGAAGTTGTAGTGTTAATAGCAGTAATAACAGCTACCATTTTTTGCAAGCAATTACCAATACCAAGTATAATGCTCTCTGCTTCATGTGTATCATCACCTGCCCTCGTAACAACTCCATGGAGTAGCTACTGTCATCTGCATTTTAAAGATGAACAGAGGCTTAGCATAGCTAAGAATTTTGCCCGAGATCCCAAGAGACAGGTCTAAGAAGTTCTCAGTATAGTGTACACCTCCTAGATGCAGCTTATTCTGTAATATCCTATTTAATTTTGATTACCTTAGGGGATACATATTATTGTTCCCGTTTTACTGATATGGAAACTAAGGCACAGCAGTTAAGTGGCTTGCTCTTGGTAAAGTCAGTAATTTGAACACTGGTATAGTTAAACTCAAAACAGTTTCCACAAACTCAGGTGCCTGTAAGAAAGCATAATGGAGGGTGGGGAGTTGCCTGGGGTGAGGCAGCAGGGAGAAGGAGTGGGGACCGTTCATCAGGAGATGTGTGCCCTGTCTATGGGGTAACGGGTTTCAGCTCAAGTGCCTGGCACCCAGCAGGCATGTGGGCTCAGTGTTGCCAGATCTTTAATTATCACTAGAAAGGAACTGTATGCATATCAAGACTTATTATGTGAAATATCTCAATATTTGATTATTAGCAACTTATTATAGAAGTTGAACAGTACCGTGCAGGCAGGCCAGGTGAGCCTCCCCGTGGGCTGGATGCAGCTCCCCTGTCTTGCCCTGACTCTGCTGCCCTCAGCTCCATGCAGAGCACCTTCCTACTCATTGCCTGCTCTAAGTAATCAGCAGCCCGGGGAATCACTGTTGTCCTGAGCCATCAGATCAGGAAAGGGAGGCTCAGAATGGCACATTGGCTTCAGAGCAATCCCACAGCTGCGAAGTGGGAAGGCTAGCTCTCTCCCAGGCCAGGTGGTCAGCTCCTGTCTACTTCTTGTTTCCCCGGAGCAAGGACTGGATAGGCAGGACCTAGAGGAAAAGCAGCTAGGGTGTTAACTGGATGGGCAGCTACAGCGACCAAGGCCCTCGTGGATGAGGAGAGGGTGCCGTGATCAGTGTGGCCCAAGGGATGCTGGCGAGTCGTTATGCAGGTGCAGCAGAGGGCGGTGGGTTCCAGTTCCCCTCGGACCCAGCCCCTCATGTGTCTCTGCCCTCCAGGTCAACAAGCTGAAGAGAGAGATGGCTCACCTGCAGCACGAACTACAGTTCAAGGAGCGAGGCTTTCAGACTCTGAAGAAGTAAGTCCTCTACACCTACAGAGAGTGGGCCAGCTCCCCTTCCCTCCTGCCCTCTCCTCTCTCTCTCCTTAGTCCCCATCCTCCCTTCTGGAAAGGAGCACACTAGTCATTCTGTTCAAGTTCTTTCCCCATGGAATTTACTGAAGATACATCCCCCAGGAGTAGTGATTAGGGGAGGAAAGGAAATTGTCCTCTCAACTCCTGAAGTCATTAAAGGGCTATTCTGTTCAGCTGGGTCATACCGTCCAGGTGTAGAAGCCAGTGCCATTGAGCCTTCCCGTGCACAAGTCTCATCTCCTCCAGCAGATCAGCAGAGTCTCACATGCGCACCAACAAACAAACCCTTTACTTCCATGGCCCCTAAAGTGAGCCACTCCTTCACCTAGTGCTCTAGCAAAGGAACAGCCATCTCTTCCAGAAACAGATTACTAGAAGAGTTTTACCAAGCCACGTACATGGTCTTCTATGGGTGACTTAGGAGTTTCCAGGATCACTTTGACCAGATGTCATTTTTACTGTTAGAAGGTGCTGTGCAGCCAGGTAATCTACAGCCCTTTTGTCTCTTGAGAGTAGTTAACTGCCATGATGGTGATGAGACTAGCTAAAATTTGTTGAGCAATTACCCTGTGCCAGGAGATACCTTCAGCATGCCTGTGTGGGCATATTCATTTGATCTCCGTAGCAACTCTGTAAGGAATGTTTTTTAGCTAACCCCATATATGCATGAGGAAACTGAGTCACATAGCAAGGGCTCAATAAATGCCAGCTTATTGTTACTAATAACCACAACATATACCCAGAACTTATTCACAGAATTGTATTCAGTCTATCTGATGGGCTTGTTGCATGATCATTACGAAGATCACTTCACAGATGCACCAGGCAAAAGTACCCAAGACTTCTCCCTTACAAGAGACATCTCACTTAAGAGTCCCTGGGATGTCACACAGACATGAATGGCTGTTTCTGTAGTCCCTTGCCCCTTTTCCTTCTCCCGAGCCTCAGATCCACCCCCACCATGCTTTTGCAGCAGCTCCAAACCTTGGCATGTCTGTCTGCGAACTGAGTGAACTGTAGCCAGCGGGTGAAGGGCCCTTTGGTTAGTTCATAGTCATATCCTCCCACCCCATAATCCCCGCCACCTGGAGGAACAGCACAAATCCAACACAACACATGATACAAAAGGTGACCTTTTGATAGGATCAACTGTATATAAGGTTTTTACACATTATTGTATGTTTGATTTTACATATGTGTGTGTGTGTTATATGTGCTGTTTATGTCTGTATATATACATATGCCAATCCTATTTCTCAAAGCAGATTCTAAACACATGAAGCCCAGGGCCTCTATGTTATGTTTCTTCGTAGTCTTGAGTAGCACCAGGAATAACTTGGGGCAATAATGTGAGCTTTAGAAGATTGCTATTTTCGACCTTTTAAGCAGTCGCCTCCGTCCTCCACTTTCCAGCCGAGCAGTTCTGAGCACATAGTTAAGGGCTGCTTGTTCCCACATCATCTCACTGAATGTGCCCTCCCTCCTCCCTGCTCCAGCGTCCTCAAGAGCTTCTGGTTAGAAAACACTTCCCATTATTCTCCCGGCCTCTGCAAACCTGTTTTACCACTTCGTCACCCTGTAGCAGCATTGAAAACTCTTGTTGTTTTGTAAGCTGAGCTGAAACCCCAAGGACAAGCCTCCTTTTCTCCCCTTCCTCTGCCCCATGTTTGATATCTGGCCCTGATAAGACTCCTCTGCAGTTGTGGCCGCCCACACTCCTTAGCCGGAAGCCTGGCTCCGTGTCTAATGTGGAGGAAGCCGTCTACTTTAATGTCCACCCTGGCAGAGAGGGTTAGGGATGCAGCCTCAAGAGACACATGGCCTGGGTTCAAATCCCTAAGGAAAAAAATGACTTAACCCTTCTTAGCTTCCATTTCTTTATCTGAAAAGTCATGGTTATAGAGACTGACTTGGTGTCACCCATCTAGTGACAGCAGAAACTGACAAGCAAGAGGAGCTCTGCAGGGTGGGGGTGACTTCTTGCTAGGTGTCTTCTTGGACTTGGAAAGGGAACTCACATGGACTCTAGCTCTACCACAAGCTGACACTCTCCTGGAGAAGCCTAGTACGTTAGCCACCTCATCTCCTTCTCTTGACCTATTAAGAGCAGTTCTTGTTCTGTCCTGTTTTATAGACAAAGGCACTGACAGAGTTGAAATTATGCTCAAGACTACCCAACTAGCAAGGAACAGAGGTGGGACTGGAACCCAGGACTATCTTTTTTTTTTGGGGGGGGGGTGCTTGGGATTGAGCCCAAGGCCTCACTCATGCTAAGCCTGTGCTCTACCACTGAGCTGCACCCCCAGTCCAAGACTGTTGGGTTATTACCATTCTTGGGCATCTGTGTCTGCGTGTGGTGGCACTGGGAGACCATGGAATTTTGAAGCTCGTGTCTCAGTGCCCCCTTCCAGGCATCATCCCAGAGAATCCCCCTGCATATACCCAGAAAACATAAAGCCCCTTTCCAACTCTCTTGGAATCCTCTTTTTTTCAGGGTCGTGGGGGCAACTGGATTTCTACCATTTCGTAGCCTCCTCTCCTTGCAGAAGGCGGGGAATGACAACACTCATCCCCTGAGAAGTGACTTACAGAGCTTTCAGGATCACTTTGAACGGCTGTCATTTTCACGTTCAGAGAACGACATGCAGCCAAATAAGAAGAATGCAGCCTGCGTTTCCTAGGAGCCAGCTGCGTTTGCTGTGGTGATGGCGATGGTACCCGCGAGGATTTGCTGAGCATTTACTCTGTGCTTGGAACCCATTTGTTCCATCCACAGTCAGCAGGCCCATCCTGTAGAAGAAAGAAAGGCAAGGTAGATGAGGAGAGAAGGAAACTTATTAGAGGAGAAAGAAGGAAAATCGAAAACCAGAGCTCGGGAGTTCAGCTTCTCTGCTTCCCCGGAACCCCTTCCCCGGAAAGAGGAAGGAGTTGGGAATTGGCGCTTTGCTTTAGAGGAGGTGGGGGGAGGGCGGGATCTTTTCACACATCACAAAGGCCACCTGTGCCCAGGTGAGAGTTGTCTGGACAAGATCTGGAGGAGCAGGCTGCCGGCAGAGCCTTTGCTCGGCTATCTGTGGCTGCCAGGCAGGCTTGTGAATCTCGGAGGGCCTGAGAGAAAGGACAGCTGGATAGTTTGGAAATCCTAAAACACATGCACCCCTCCCTAACACACAACTTTTCTTTCCCTTATAGGGGATGAGGAGGGGGGAGATGCATTCACGGAGGACATAATGGTGACCCTTTGTTCTCCCCCACCCCCTTCCCACCCAGCTTCATCCCAAGAGTGTTGTTTCCCAGAGTACTTTCTGGAGCCAAATTCCAGAGCGCGGGTTGCTAAGGCCCTTGGAGAGATCAGGTAGAGGCTCTGTGCAGCACTGCAGACAAGCCACTTCTGTCCCATCCCGCTGGGCATTCAGAGCCCTTCGCCTCCTGTTGGCGGAGGACAGAGGCTCGGCCCCCTCCCCAGAGCCCCTGTCCTCGGACAGGCTCAGGCAAGCAGCTGCGCCCGTCACCCCCCTGCCAGTCTGGGGCAGGCCACCTCCCATCCTGGACCTTGGCTCTGGGGACTTTGCCACAGAGCATCTTTGGCAGGACTCTACTGAGGAAATCTTCCCTCACATGAATTTTTCAGACTAAATCTGAGACCAGTCTTCACGGACCTGGCAGGCTTGCCCAGGCCTAACTCCTAGAAAGGTATAGACAGGCTATTTTTAGTGGGGACAAAATGGGGCCTTGTTTCCTCTCCAGGGGAAGGCCGTGTGGAGACCACGTTCTCTTCCTCCCTCTCTCCTCCTCCTCCTTCGCTCCCAGACACAGACGCTGGGGCCAGGGTAGAAATCTGCTCCCCAGCAGTGATTCCCCTCTCAGGCTATTTTTAGCCCAGGACAGTTTGGCCTCTAGCAGGAAACCAGAGAGGAATGCCTGCCAGGGTTTCTCATCCTGAAATAATGGGTTTGTGGTGTTCCCTGGGACTGTGAAGCTGCCCTTTCTCCACCCTTTACTGAAACTGCAGGCTTCGCCTTTGATGAAAGTGTGAAGCAGTTAAAATGTATCCTCTCTCAGAACCTCTCCACACCCCAGCTTGCTTTCTCCGGAAGGCTAGGACTTCCCCAGCCTCCACCACCAAGCTCTCTGGTTTGGTCTGACCTTCAGAAAACTGTATCTGACCAAGACCCTGAGATTGTAGCTCAGTGATAGAGTACTTAGCATGAGCAAGACCCTGGGTATAGTCCCAGCAGGAGAGAGAGAAAGATAATGAGGATATATGTGGGGGGGGGGGAGGAGGAGAGACAGAGAGAGAGATTGATTTAGCTTTTTTTAAAAAAACATTCCCTTTCCCCCCATCAAAAGGAACCTGTATGTGGGGTCTGGATAAGCCAATAAGCTCTCTGGAGTACAGGTGTTTTAATGTTACATTTGTACAGTACTTTCTAGTTCACTACAAGATTTTTCCATCCTTTACCCCATTTGACATTTCCTAACAACTTTATGAATATGGGCCAGGCAGATGGTATTTCGGAGGAGTTGGAAACAGAGGTCTCGTGTGGCAGAGAGCCATGCCCAAGGCTACCACTAATCCGTAGTAGAAGGACTGGGAGTTTTTAATCTTTCTAACCCATTCTTCGTTGTGTCTGTTAATTCAACACATGTTTCTCAAGGACAGTGGTTCTCTCCCCAGGGGACATTAGGCAATATATGAGGACAACTACGTGGAGACAATCAATGGAGATGATTTTTGGTGTTCACAACTCAAGGTTGGGTTGTTATTAATTAGCATCTTATTAATCAAGGCTGGAGATGCTACTAAACATCCTGCAATGCACAGGACAAGACAGACCTGCCTCTGACACACACAACAAAAAATGATCCAACCCCAAATGTCAAGAGTGTGGAGACTGAGATACCCAGATTAAAGAACTTTTCTATACCAGATACTAAACCGATTCAAACATGTTCACATCGGTTGCCAAGGATACCAGAGTCAAGGCAGGGATATTGCTGTATAGAGCATCAATGATCACACAGCACAACAGGTGCCGTGTCACAGCTATGTGTGATACATCATGGGCACCACCTTCTCAGCCCACAGGACCCTGCAAAAGGGCCTCCTACAAGAGCTGATGCTTTGAGGGCCCTTGATTTCAGGAACAGCATAGCTTCTGTAGCCACACACAACTGGACATTTGTAATTCAGCAGGGACCTTCCATTCCTTATCCCACAGGTGGGACCTGAAGAGGAGGGTCTGCAGGACAGACAAGGGAACTGGAGCACCGTGGCCTGTGCTCCTCCCCTGGGGACACCTGTACCTCCTAGGTCTGACCTTCCCCATAAACTGTCTTCTAGAATAGATAAGAAGATGTCTGATGCTCGGGGCAGCTACAAACTGGATGAAGCTCAGGCTGTCTTGAGAGAAACTCAAGCCATCAAGAAGGCTATCACCTGTGGAGAAAAGGAAAAACAAGATCTCATTAAGGTACGCTTGTTCCTCATGCTGTGGACCCCGTTTCAAGTTCTCCAAGTGCCCCCTGCCCCATGTTGCAGGCAGGACTCCTGTGGGCTTTTCCACATGCTATACAGAATACTGAGTTCTCATTACCCCTGGTCCAAAAATCTGAACTCTGAAATGCTTCCAAATCTGAAACTTTCTGAGCAGCGACGTGATACCAACAGTGGAAGATTCCACACCAGACTCATGTGGTGGACCGCAGTCAAAACACAGGTGCACCCACAGTATCACACAGAGTTACCTTACAGCTCTGTGTATAAGCTACGTATGAACCATTAACGAATTTTATGTTTAGAGTCGGGTCCTATCCCCAAGGTATCTCATGCATCTCTAAATACTCTAAAATAAAAAATTTTTAAAAATCCAAAATCTAAAACCTTTCTGATCCCAGACATTTCAGCTAAGGACTAATTGACTTATACTAGTCTTCTTGGGGTTTGGTCCCGTTTTTTTTTGTTGTTTTGTTTTTCGGTACTGGGGATTGAACCCCGGGGCATTCTACCTCGGAGCTACACCCTCAGCCCTGAGGCTGGCCGCAAACCCAGATCCTCCTGTCTCAGCCTTCCAAGTTCCTCACGTTTTTTTTAATAGAGATTCCATGCACTAAGTGACTTGCCTAAGGTCACATAGCAGGGTCGAGAGTAAAGTTGGTATGGAAGCCATCTGGCGTACCTCAAAGCCCACATACTTGTCCCTAATTCTAGCCACCTGGCTCATCTTTTCAGTGAACCAAATTGAAGGAGATGGTTTCAGCATTGTTAACCTTAACAGCAAAATGTAGCACCTCTCTCAGTGTTTCTCTTGTGTTCTCATTCTGTGCTGGGAACTGAACCCATGAGAACAGCTATTTTTCACCATGCTGGGCAACAGTGCCAAGGACTTAGCATGCATTTCATCTCACTTATCTCTTACATCAACTCTAGCTTATCTCCATTCTACAGATAAAGACTGTCTTGAGTAAGCGATAAAGCCAGGATCAAAACCTTGAACACCTGACTCAAAGCCTACTTGCTTAACTCCTGGGCACACCCCTCCCCACACAGGAAACCCCCTTTCCTCTCAGATATGGATCCTCTTGGCAGATTAGGAGCCTGAGACTCAGCTGCTGTCTGTTACTTAGCCAAAGAATCTTCATGCTCTAAGACAAATAGAGACTGTTTTCAAAGTTCCTGCCCTGCACAGCAGCTCAGTGAAAACATTCAGACATGGTGCCTGCAGCAGAAAGGAGTATTTCCATCGTGACAGTTCAGAAAGTGGAGCTGGAAGTCAGGTCCAACCCTGGCTCTGTCCACTGCCAGCTTCTCATTGATTAAAATGGGGATAATCACGGGTCGTTCCTCCAAGGACTATTGTCAGGATTCAATAAGATCCTAGTAAAGCTGACTGCTATTACGTATTGGCTGTGCTAGCACTTTACACTGTCATCTCATTTAAACAACATGACAGCCCTGTTAGGGAGACCGATGAATCTTGGAAAGGAAGTTGAGGCTCAAAGAAGTCAATCGGCAGCTCAGTCACACGGCTAGGAAGCAGCAGAACAGGATGCTCCATGGGCAGTCGGTGCACACGCTGGTTTCTCCATGTCAGAGGCCTGGCAGACAGTATGTGTGTCCTTTCCCGTTCCCTTGTGTCCCAGCATCAGTAGGGTAGGCATGGATTCCCAAGCCGGGGAAAGGAGAGAGGCCGGCACACAGTGTGGCTGGTCAACCTACTGGGAGGGTGAATCAAAGACCCGCTTGTCCCTCTTCTCCTCGCTGCAGAGCCTCACCATGCTGAAGGACAACTTCCGCACCGACAGAGGGTCTCACTCCGACCTGTGGTCCAGCAGCAGCTCTCTAGAGAGTTCCGGTTTCCTACTGCCAAAACAGTACCTGGATGTGAGCTCCCAGACAGACATCTCAGGGAGTGTAAGTAGACAATGTACACTGCCGCCCCACGAGGGACGGCGCCCCAGTGCTACCTCCCTGCTCACCCCAGGAGCTGGCTGGGCTCTCTGGGTCTGGCTGCTAACTCCACCTGAGGAGCTGCATCTTCTCGCAGGCCCCCTGGCCCTGGGAGCTATGACGCTATGGCGTGAGGAAGGGCCCACGTGGGGAGACTCCACCTGATAGCCGCTTGCCGAGGGCTTGCGTCTCTAGACTCTACCTGGAAAGCATTTTTAGAGGTCAAGGTGTCTCCCTCCTACTATTTTGCAGCTCCATTCAGTTTTTCTTTCACCAGCTGCAAAGCAGAGGATATGTCCCTCCTGTTAGTCCTAAAACAAATATGTACAGCTTTCAGACAGCTGTGTGGCTCCCAGTGCCAGAGCTCAGCCTGGTCTGAGCCGCAGACAGTGAAAGTGCTGTCCCAATCAAAGCTGTGAAGGTGTTAGAGTGGCGGTGCCCCACAGCTAGTAGCCACTTCCGGTGCGCTGTACTAGATCATGTGACACTGTGCATCTGCCCCACCTCCTCCCATTCCCCCTTAGCTAAATGCTATTCCTATCTGATTTTATAGCTGTTTCCCACTGGTAAAGAGAAGCTGGGCCCGTGTCATCTGGGAAGGCTTGGAGCTTCTTGCTGCTCCTAAGAGACTAGCACAGAAAATAGAGCTGTCCCTTCCCTCCCCTTAACACCCAAATATTTAGCTACAAGCCACCTGCAAGCCAAAGTATGTATGAAGGAACTGTGTACCCCCTTTTAAATTCTAGGACCTTCTCCACAATCTCCCAGGGTTTTGCTCTTGACTGGAGCCTGAGTCGTCTCTTGAACTCCTCCCAGGCCCCCTAGAATGGCTTTCTTAGGTATCATCTGCCCTCTGTCCTTCTCACCTGCTAGCCTCCATGCTTCTGTGGCCTCTACCGGCTCTGAGCCATCTGGGGCTGCAAAGAGAAGCCCTTGGCTTCTCTTCTGGAAATGATAGGTATCTGAGTTCGAGGCTGCTCTCCTGGACTGAAGAACGAAAAGTATTTTTGCTTACCCAGCTTCCCTGCCACCCCCACAGCCAGCTCAATAATTGGGGGCTATTCTTGGCTCTGCCCACGCAAGCTGTCAAGTCTCTTGTGAGTGCTTGAAACCTAACTCAGCACTGGCCACAACAGCCGTGTAATTCCCGACTTTGCTCTTATCCTGTAGTTTGGCACCACCAGCAGCAATCAGTTGGCAGAGAAGGTCAGATTGCGTCTTCGATATGAAGAAGCTAAGAGAAGGTAACTCGAAGCTGGGGCTGGGCATGGGGCTGGGGCTGGGACTGAGATGATTCCAACAAGCATAACTACTTCAGTGGGGTATCTGCTCTGGGCCCAGCTTTTTACAGTCCTCCTCCTGTTTAATCCTCACAAAGATTGTGAAGGTTGGTATTATAATCTTTCTACTTTAATCCTCTCTGGAATTTAGAGAGGAAATGATTTGCCAGGACCCTCCGCTAGAAGGAGAGTAGAACTATGCTTTAAATCCAAATCTATTTACCCTCATGGCCTAGTGTTCTTTTTCCTTGCTCTCTTGGTTTCTGTGCTCAGAGTTTTCTCATGAGCCTAGAAGCAGTTTGGGTTGAAGGATCGGCAGGATTGTTTGGTTTGCTTTAGCAACAAGCTAAAAAACTTTGGATACTACCACTTCAGTATTTCCTGCCAACCCAGGAGCAAGCTACACTTTTCAGCAGCATAAACTCCAGGGATTAAGTGACTGCTGGGCATGGTGGCACATGCTTATAATCCCAGTACTTGGGAGACTACGACAGGAGGATCATAGGTTTGAGACCAGTCTCAGCAACTTAGCCAGATTCTCAGCAACCTAGCGAGACAGTTTCTAAATTTAAAATAAATAAATAAATGTTATAGCTCAGAGGTAGAATGCCTCTGGATCCAATCCCCAGTACCAAAAAAGAAAGGAAGGAAGAAAGAGAGAGAGAGAGAGAAAAAAAAAAGGGAAGATGGATGTTCTGTGATGTTGAAGAATCCTAAGTAATTGGGTTCTACTTCTGCAAATAAAATTAAAATAATAATCACATTTGGCATTTTTAGAGTACTTGTTAATAGACAAACAGATCATTTATAGTACTAAAATATTTGTACATCTATCATTTTATTTAGTTTCAAAAGCAATCTTATGCCATAGCATTTATCTTACTGTCTCCATGTCAGGAGGAGAAAGTTTAGACCTAAGACGTTTCATAATTTTTTCAGATTGTAGAGTCAGAATTGGAACCCTGCTCATTCTGGCTCCAAATCTATGATCTTCCTATACCCTGAGCCAGTTTTATTGAGAAAGAACCCATTGGTCATTGTGGGGTGAATGAATCTAGGTGTGTTGGAGGCATTCTTCCATAGACTAACTTGCCTGTCTGTGAACCTTCTCAGCCAGGCCAGGTAGTGTGGCAATGCCCAGCTCCACTGTTCTGCCAACTCTCTGTGAGTAGCCAAAATCTTTGCAGCATTGACATAAATCTGATTAGAAACCAGAGCAAGAGCCGGGCATGGTGGTGCACCCTTGTAATCCCAGTACTTGGGAGGCTGAGACAGGAGGATCACATATTCACAGCCAGTCTTAGCAACTTAGTGAGGCCCTCCACAACTTAGACCCTGTTTCAAAATAAAAGAATAAAATAGGGCTGGAGGTGTAGCTCAGAAGTAGAATGTCCCTGGGTTCCATCCCCAGTACCAAAAAAAAAAAAGAAAGAAAGAAAGAAAGCAGAGCAAGAAGCAAAAAAAGTAAAAAGTATTATTTATTAATAAATTCATAATCCTGGGGGAATCGAGCCTCAGGCTCAGCTGGATCTAGGGATTCAAATAATGTTACATAGACTTGGTCTCTTTCCTTTTCTCCACCCTGCTTGCCTCTATGTTGGCCTTCCTGTCAAAGTGGCAAGATGACCCCAGCAATTCTAAGCTTATATATTGCTAGGTTAACAACCCCAGGAAAAGGGGTATCTGTCTTTCCTAGTACTATTAATGAGTCTTAGGAGCTGGGGTATAGCTCAGTGGCAAAGTACTTATCTATCATATGAACAGCCCTGGATTTAATTTCCAACAGTGAGGGGTAAAAAAAAAAGCAAGTCTTGGGTCTAAGACTCATTGGCATTTTTGGATAAATCAGTCATTATGCAGGACTTGTAGAGGGTGGGAGAGGAAGGACTAGAATTCTCTGAAAGTTTATGCTTGGGGCTTTTGCTTAAGGTGGAAAGGAAATTGAAGTCAGCTTTCTAGGAACCAAGTGACTTGAAAGTATGGGAGGAATGGTTTTCCAAAGACAAATTGGAATATTGTTAAAAAAAGAAGGAAGAGTTGATAATGGTCAGGTAGAAAGAAGCAGACGTCCTGAGCACTGTTTCAGCTCCCCCTAGGGGCTCAGTGAAACGACAGAACTTGTGTGTGTGTATGGACAGCCACTTCTCAGCCCCTCTAAAGGGGACCACTCTGAACGTTGGATCTCTTCTAGCTCACAGTAATACCTGTCTTACATGACCAGTCCTGGAAAGATTAAGGGACTGAAATGTTCCCTCTAGGGTTGCCCCATTAAACTTCTCATTACAGCCTCCTGGTTCATATGACTTTATCCAGCTTCTTGCCTCTTCCTCTACCCAGAGCTAGATGTGTTGTAAAGGACAGAATAGCCTGCCAAGAGGGAAACAGAGGCAGTAGAACTTGCAGAGAAAGGGGAGAGGCTACAGCGCATGCATGTCTGACCATTGCATGCCAGGTCCCATATGCATATCTGAGGACAGAAGCTGATCCTTGATATCAAATTCTCCAAAGGATGGATGGCCTGAAATTTAAGGAGCACTGGCATAAGGAAAACACACTAGAAAGAACCTCCAAGAAAGCACCAGTCACTCCTCAACATCCCATGTATCGTTCAGCCCCTGCCAGACCACTGTATACCATTCTAGCCTCAGAGCACTGAAGAGCAGCAGCTGGGGAGGTGATCCCAAAGCCGATCTTCACTCACTGCTGTACACATGATTGTGAAATTAAATAACTAACTATAAGAATCCCTGCTGGGACACTTGGTATCAGAAAGAGCAAGCCTAATTGATTGTTTGCTTGTTTGTTTTTTTGTTTTGTTTTCTGCATGGAATTTTTGCTATACCTCATGAAAGGTCTTCTCTCCAAGATTCTCATAAAGTAAGAATTTGAGCACATTGCCCACAGTAAACTCAAGCTGAGGTCAATAGGTCTGGGCTCTCAGTGGCCATGTTTATGATTTGCAGTCTTTTTCTTTGTTTTGTTTTGGTGCAAGGGATTAAATTCAGGGGCATTCTACCTCTGAGCTACACTCCTAGCCCCCCCCCCCACCTCTTTTTTTAAATTTTGAAACAGGGTCTTGCTAAGTTTCTGGGGCTGCCCTTGAACCTGCTATTCTGTTCTAGCCTCCCAAGTACTGGGATTACAGGCATGTGCCACCATACCCAGCTATGATTTGCAATCTTAAGGCATAGGACATCTGTCCAACAAGGTTAAAACTCCTCTCTTATCTACCATGTAGGGATGGGGTAAGGCCACACAACATGAGACCCAAAAATACTTTGTAGAGGTAAAGTATCATGGCATAATGGTTTTTAGATATTTGTAGCAGCAATACTTTTCATTATATTGTGAATCTTATTTTAGTCCAATGATCATAATACGTTACGTCTGCAAAACACTTGGCCATATATATAAAGAGCTGTAAGTGCTACCTTTCATTTGGCCCTCATATCCCATCTTGTAGGCCTCGTTACTCTCCCCCTTTACAAATGACAGTGCTAAATCTTAAGGAATTTGAGATACAGGGCTGCCAGTCTTTCCCTTTACATGTATTAAGTGCAGCAGACCAGGCACTGTGCTAAAAGTTGTGACACTAGAATGATTCTTTCATTGGAGTTGCTGAGGATTGAACCCAAATCCTCACACATGCAAAACACAGGCTCTACTACTAAGCTTCACCCTCGGCCCTCAAAATGATTTTTTTTCAGAAATGGTCCCTTTCATCATGAAAGCCAGAGACAGGACTACAAGTCAAGCCCTCTGAGCCCCAAGTCCATGGTCATTCACACAGTGCCACCTCCACTCTGAACCAAGAACACATGCTCACTCAGTCTGGCCCTAGAGATCTTCAGCTGCCATTGAGGGAGCTACGTGCCACCCACTCTGCATACAATATTGCTGATTTTCCCAACCACTCGGAAGGACGAGGGATTGTTTTTCTTTTCTTCCAATCTCAGGGAGTGTACCTAGTGTTACATAACTAATAAATGGTCCAGCCAGGGAATAACAACAGTGGCAACACAAACATTTATTGAGGGCTTATTATATGCCAAGTACTATGCTGTGAGGGTTTACATCTTGTCATAAAACCTTCAACCACAACTCCATGAAGAAAGAACTTTTATTATTCCCTTCAGAGAGATGAGCAACTTGTCCAAGGCCACACAGCTGGTGGTGGGAAGTTATTGCCTGGAACTAGATCCAAGGCTGTATTGTAGTTGAGGGCATTTTCACGTTGGCACCCCGTCCCTGCAGAAACAATCTCATTGTTGGAATGTGGCAGGCACCCATGTGTGTTCATTAGATAAAAAAGTATCCTAGAGACGATAGGCTCATAAAAAGGAAGACAATAATTGTCAATGATTGCTCTGAGGATGTCCTGGCCCCTGGTACCTTAGAAACACAGTCTCCTTCCCTGGTCCCTCAATGCCATTGTTACACCACTCATGCCCACCTTCTCGGCCCCCAGGATCGCCAACCTGAAGATCCAGCTGGCCAAACTTGACAGCGAGGCCTGGCCGGGGGTGCTAGACTCAGAGAGGGACCGGCTGATCCTCATCAATGAGAAAGAGGAGCTGCTAAAGGAAATGCGCTTCATCAGCCCCCGCAAGTGGACCCAGGGGGAAGTGGAGCAGCTGGAGTTGGCCCGGAAGCGGCTGGAGAAGGACCTGCAGGCAGCCCGGGACACCCAGAGCAAGGCGCTAACAGAGAGGTGGGTCTGGGGCTGGGAAGCATGGACTAGTGTGTCCCGTGGTCCTGGGGTGAAGGGAGTGGGACTGCTTTGTCATCTGGGTCTAGCGGAGGCCGAGGTGAGGGGTACCCCCTGGGATCCCTCAGCTTCACTGTGAATAGCCTCATTGTGGACATGTCGGCTTTCCAGAGTTGCACATCAGGGGAAGATGGTTTGCCATCCTGTGAGCCAGCTACCCCACTCCTTTATATGGGAATCATGTGACCCAAAATTCTGCCTAGGTGTACAGGTTTTCAGAAATGGATCCTCTGATGGAAGGAAGCCCCCATAACTCTGTACCATCGAGGGCAACTGTTTTCTCAATGTAGTGATGGTGGTTCACATTCTGTATCGTGACCTAATGCACAGTTTGACACAGTCATGCGTATATTTTCTGTGTCCTCTGATGTCAGTTTTCTGCCTTCTGTGGTATGGTCAGCCCTCAGCAGCCATGGATTCCATGTCTGAAGATGCAGCTAATTATGGATCAAAAATGGTTGAAGAAAAAAAAAACATACAAGAAAGCTGGGCATGGTGGTACATGACAGTATCCCAATACTTGGGAGGCTGAGACAGGAGGATTACAGGTTTGAGGCTAGCCTTAGCAACTTAGCAAGACCCCGTTTGAAAATAAAATACTAAAAAAGAATGGGGGTATCGCTTGGAGGTAAAATGCTCCTGGGCTCAATCTCTGGTAGCAGAACACCCCACAGACAACAAAAAATAAAAACAGACAATGCAGTGTAGCAACTATTTGTATTGCAGTTATCTTGTAGTGTTATAAGTACTCTAGAGATGATTTAAAGTATACAGAAGCATGTGTATATGTTATTTGCAATTATCATAAACACATTTATATAAGGAACTTGAAAATCCATGGACTTCGTTATTCATGTGTATCACGTATGTGTGTGTGTGTCTGTCTGTATTTATGTTTATATTTGTGTACCTGGAACCAATGCCCCAGGATACCGAGGGATGAATGTATTTATGAATTTCTTTTCATGCTTCATGCTGTTCATGATCCACAAAATTGATTTCTCCACATCCTAAGGGGTTGCTGCTTAAAGACCACTGGTGCAGATGGGGTTGCAAACCAGTATGTTTATAGAGGCCAAACAAGTCATAGAAATGCCTGAGGCCCACCTGACAGCAGACCATGTCAGACGAGTGCAGAGACCCCACTTGTCTAAAGCACGTGCCGTCTCCCTGCTTTTTAGCAGGTAGGAGTGAGGGCACGGGGCTGCCAGAGGTCCCTGTGTTTATTAATCAATTGACTGCATGGTGCTGGGGATCAAACCCAGGGCCTCACACATGCTGGGCAAGTGCTCTACTACTAAGCTATACCCTCAGTCCAACTTAAAAAAAAAACACAACTATTTGAATTTTTAATACTTAGATATTAGCAAGTAATCCAAATTTTTAAAATTGCTGCGCATCAGCCTCATCTGTGAGCTCAATATAACTTGCAAACCACTATTTTACACTTTCTGTTTCAGACCTTCTATCAGACTCTGTCTTCATATATTTCCTTTAGAGTTCCTGACAGTCTCCACACCTGTATGCCCAGAGTACAACACTGTAGGTCCTGTTTCTCACTCACTCATTCATTCATTCACTCTGCCCATCAACCAGTCATTTATTCATTTCTTTAAAAAATGTTTTGTTAAGCCACGCGTGGTGGCACACGCCAGTACAGGAGGATCGCAGGTTCCCTGCCAGCCTCAGCTACTTAGTGAGACCCTGTTTCAAATAAAAAAGAATAAAATAGGGCTGGGGGTGTAGCTCAGAGGTAGAATGCCCCTGTGTTCAATCCACAGTACCAAAAATAAAAAAATGCTTTGTTGCACATGGTCTGTGTGCCTGGCAACTAGGAAGATTCCGAAATTGAGGTGGCGGTTCTTGCCTGATGACCTTTAAATCAACTTACTTATTTTTACTTTTTGGCAGCAGACTTTTTTGAGCAAAGTTCTTGTCCTTAATGAGCTTAGATTTGAAGCTAGTGATTTTTTTCTTTTTTCTTTTTAGTTTATACATAATATTATATACATTATGGGGTGCTGTGTAATAATGCAGTATATGTATACACTGTATAATAATTAAGTCAGGATAATTAGCACTTACACCTCCCCGAACATTTATCATTTCTATACTAGGAACCTTCAAACTCTTCTTGTTATTCTGAAACATGTTATAAATTGTTACAGACTATAGTTACTGTATGGTGATAGAGAACACTACAACTAATTCCTCCAGTTTTGGAACCTGTTATCCAGTCTCCTGTTTCCTCCTACACACACACACACACACACACACACACACACACACACACACGTCTCTAGTGACCATCATTCAGCTCTCTGCTTCTATGAGATTTTGTTGTTTTATCTTCTACAAACGAGTGAGAACATGCATGCTTGTCTTTCTAGTCCAGGTATTTCACTTAACATGTCCCCCAGGTCCATCCATCTTGCCCCAAATGATAAGGTTTCATTCTTTTCACGGCTCAATAATATTTCAGTGGGTGTGTGCATGTGTATATATCTTCCACCTTTTCTTTATCCACTCATCCAGTGTTAGACACCTTGATTGACGCAATATCTTGGCTATTGTGAAGAGTACTGAATTAAACATGGGAGGCCAGGTACCTATTTTTTTATTTATTTTTATTATTATAGCAGGTATCTCTTTGATATTAGTGATTTATATCCTTTGGATATGTCTAGTAGTGAGATGGCTAGATCATATCATATGGCAGTTCTATTTTAAAACAATACGAGAGCCAGGCATGGTGGTGCACTCAATTTCAGTACTTGGGAGGCTAAGATAGAAGGATCACAGGTTCACAGCCAGCTTCACCAATTTAGTGAGGCCCTCTGCAACTATGTGAGACTCTGTTTCAAAATAAAAGAATAATATCGAGCTGGGGATGTAGCCCGGAGGTAGAATACCCTTGAGTTCCATCCCTAGTACCACAAAAAATAAAACAATATGAGGAACCTCCATACTGATTTCTATGATAGCTATGCTAATTTACGTTCCTACTAACAGTGTAAGAGAGTTTTCACTTTCTCTATCTTCATCACTACTTGATGTTTTCTTTCTTTTTTTTTGTCTGTTTTATTATAGCCAATTCTAACTGGGTTGAGATAATGTCTCATTGTAGTTTTGATTTGCGCTTCCCTAATGATTAGAGATATTTAGTGTTTTTCATATAATTCTTGACCACTTATATATCTTCTTTGGGGAAATTTCTGTGCAAATCATTTCACCACTTTTTATCATATTGTTTGGCTTTATTATTTGTTGAGTTGAGTTCTTTACATATTCTTAATATTAACTCCTTGTTGGCTGGACAGTTTGCCAGTATTTTCCCCCATGCTGAAGGTTGTTTCTTCACTGTGTTGTTTCCACTGCTGTGCAGAAGCTTCTTGGTTTGTTGTAATCTTATTGTGTAGTTTTGTTTTTGTTGCCTGTGGTTTGGGGGGTCTTATCCCCCCCCCCAAAAAAAAATGCCTATACTAATGTCTTGAAATCTTGCCTCTTTGTTTTCTTTAAAAGCTAGTTTTTGTGTGTGTGTGTGTGTGTGTGTGTAGCAGGGATGAGCAAGGGAATTCCTTTTTCCAGTGATATCAGAGGAAAAAGCCCAGTTCTAAAATAGGAAGACGTGCCTGGGCTCAGTGGAAACAGTGTGGGAGTCGTAGGTGTGATAAATGCTCTCTCTGCAACCCTGGGTGAAGGGTCCTTCAGGGAGCTTTTGTGTTCTAAAGCATCCAGATTGCAATAGCACCCTCGCAACTGAGTAGGCTCCACTAGCACAGGGCATGATGCCAGGGGCATGGAGCTGATCAGCCTTTGCCTGGCCACTTATGGCTTCAGAGCATCCCTGAATGGCCACTGCTAGGAATCTTTCCCTACCAAGGAACTACTGAAAGAGATGACTAGAGTATATCCACCTCTTCCCCTCCATCCTTCACCGACAGGAATGCCTGATTAGCCCTGATCTATCAGCAGGTGAGTGGAAGACAGAGGACAAAGCTTAAATAATTGTTGTGTTGCAGCCCTTGGAAGCACCTGCTAGAAGTTTCCTTTAGTGCAAAGACTCTCTGCCCTGATTTTTCTGGGCATGCACTTTGAGGGACAAAGCCTGTGTCTATAGCCTTAGTGCCTTTCGTTGAAAGAGTAAATGGGTAGGTGGCCTGGGCAGACCCTTACTGGGCCTTTGTGTGCCCATCATGGGCTCTATACCAGTAACCCGGGTCCCTCATTTGCTTCCAGAGCCTATAAATGCCCCTGGAAAGCCCTTAGCTGTTCATCATCCTCAAGGCCAACAACTGGAGAGAAGATATTCATGGTAGCCTTCCTTCTTTTGGGTGAAAAGAGACACTTTCCCACCTGTCATTGACAAATACAGGCTTCAGTTGCCTCGTGGGCAAAAAACAGGATAATTGCGTGGAATAGAGTCTGAAGACAGGTGGTTGGACCAGATTGTTAACTGCGGCTCTGGGAACTGCTATAAGAATTTTAATTTCCTGAAATCACAACTGGAGAGTCTGTGAAGAACCCCTGAGATAGACTGCATTATATATCAGACCCTGTATTCTATATAATTTAAACCTCCCGGTAACCCTGAGAGTAACCCTCATTTGACAGATGAGGAAACCGAGGCTCACCAGTCATCACCGAGTGGCACAGCTGGATTCAGAAGCTGGGGGCTGTGTGCAGAGCCCAGCTCGCTTTGGCTGCTGCACACGCAGGCCTTGTGTGATTGCCTTCAGCCCTACCTTTCAAAGGTCCGAGGGCTCCTCTAGAACAGAGTCCACACAGCAGTCCAGGGAGGCCAGGACCCGCAGTCCTGTACACCTGCCAAGAAAGAACTTGGAGGTGCTGGAGGGAAGGATCCCCCCAGGAATGTGAGAGCCAAGGGGCCGGAGGGCTTGAGGGCAGGAAGACAGGCATGCCCTAGCAGGAGTCCAGGGAGGTGACACACAGGAATGGTGGGGACAGTGTTGGTGTGTCTGTAGCTCTTTGCTTCTAGGTCCATGTTCTCCTATAGTCATCCCTCTGCCTCTGAGTCCTGTTTCTCTTTTACACAAGTCTGTCTGTCTGTCTCTCATGTCTACCTTGTAGTGTCTCCATTTCTCTGTTTCCCTTTCCCACCCATTTCAAAGTGGAATTATTATCAACTTCTCCTTCATACAATGGCCTTTCCTATTGAAGATGCCTTTGGGGACAGGGATAAACACATCTAGGGAGGCCAGGACCCACAGTCCTGTGCACCTGTCACGAAAGAACATGGAGATGAGCCAACCATAGGACCCACCAAACCCCTCTGCTTGCAGGCACAAACCCATCCACTTGCAGGCGTTCTCAAACTCCTCCTCACGCCAGCCCTGCCTCCCCTCCCTTCCTGCAGCCCCCCTTCCCCATCAGAGCTGGCGTGCAGTCATGCAAGGTGCTTGCTAGAGTACAGGCTCCCTGGCTCCACCCCAGGGAAAAACTCTTTGATCCAGGCCTTTGCATTTTTAACCAGCACCACAGGTGCGGAGCTGCAGCTTCTGTGGATTCCAGCCCCACCTTCAGGATCTTCTCTTGCTTCCATGCTTGATGTGTTCCTGGCCTCCAGCACATGCCTGGCATCACACTCACAGCCATCTGGCTTGCCGAGCCCATGGCTGCTGGAAGGAGGCTCGGTACCTTCGTGCTGCTCCAGTGCTGTGCCGCCATGCTCACTGGACTCCGAGTTCTCTCAGCATCCCATCCAGGTTCCAGTGGGGTCTCCTGTACTCCCAGAACACGGCTCTGCGGCTTGCTCAGGGAGGAACAATGTGCTCTACTTTTTGACTCCCGACCTCTTGCCTTTTCTGGGCCTTGCCCTTATGAAGGGACAGGAAATTCCACAGCCTTATCCATTCCATTAACAATCCTAGATTTTGTTCATTACGGGCTCTATCTGCCCACCTGCTGCCTGCCCTGGCCAGCTCCAAGCAGGACTCTGGAAGAATAGCTCCAGGGATCAAGTTAGCCCAGAGCTATCCAAGGCTGCTCTGCCTGCTGCTCCTGTGTCTTTTCTGTAATTTCATGGGTTCACTTGCCCAGTAACAAGCTCTGCCCACCTCTCCCCACCTTCCAGTCATGTTGGAGGCCTCGGTGGAGGGATGGTGTCGTTTGGGTTTCCATGGAAATGAGTCCTTTCTCCCAGGCCCCAGGCTGTGCTCTTGGTGCACCCCACCCCCTCAGTTCAGGAGCAACCGGTCAGTTATTCTCTCTCCAGCAAGATGACTGAAGGGTAAAAGGGGACCATGGTAGACCCCTCTGCCCAAGGTATTAGCATCCAGATCTTCCAGCAGAGCTAATGAAATTTGTCTCCTTCATCTGGGGAAAAAGCACCTTTTCCTAACCAATTCCTGTCCATCTGGCATTATTGCCTTAAGTTACTTTAGTAGGGAGTCCACCTGCTGCAAAAAAAAAAATGGCCTCCAGATCTCTGAGGATTGATGTGATAGAAGACTTCTTCCATCTGTGCCACCTCTCCTTTGAGGCCACAAAAGTCATTGAGGAAGGCATGCCTGCTTCTTGTAACCACGTCAGCCTGATGCATGTGACTCCCCTCTCACACCATTAGCTAGAACTCCGTCATGAGCCTTACCCACCTAGCTGCAAGGGAGGCTGAGAAGGTGGTCCAGCTGTGAGCCCAGGGGCTGAGGAGGATGCAGACAAGGGTGAACACCAGCAGCAACAGCCTCACAGTCACGTGCTCAAAGTCTAAGTGATAAGAGTCTAGGTGTCTCCTCTTACATTTGGTTCTGCTGCGGACTTTGTCACACACTTCGCTAATTAGATAGTTGAAGATTAGTATCTATTCTCCTCCACCCTCCCCAAGCTCTACCCTCCCCAGCTCTGTAAGAGCAAAAACAAGTTCTGTTTTGGTCACTGTTTTATCCACAGAGCCAAGGACTGTGTGTAGTATGATGCAGACCCTCAGTAAGTGTAAGTTGAAGAAGAAGAGGCGTGAAGGAGAGAAGGAGGGAGGGAAAAAGGAAGGAAATAATAGTTAAAGGAGGGAGGAAAGAGGAGAGGAAGGAGAGGAGTGAAGGAGAAAGGGAGGAAGGGATGGTTGGATGGAATCCTAATCCATCCACTTATTCTGTAGCTTTAAGTAGATTATCTAGTTCTAGGAGCCTCAATTTCCCCATATGTAAAGTGGTAAGATCATTCTTACCATGCACGTATCACTGTGCAACTAAATTAAGGCAACGTCTCAAGGTTCCTAGCACAGCGCCTGATGTGTGGCAGGTGGGTAATATAGCAATTACTATATAATTTTAACGTAGATTATAGTTTCCCCAAACTTCTTCCAGAAAGTTCTTGTATGTGTGTCTTTGCGTCTATGTGTGCGTCTGAAAGATCTCATGCCTATGCTTTGTTTTGGGGAGCCAGAAGGGAGGCGGAAGGCTGGATCCTTCTGCACATTTCCACCAAGCTTTGTCTCCCTTCAGATTAAAGTTAAACAGCAAGAGGAACCAGCTGGTCAGGGAGCTGGAGGAGGCAACCAGGCAGGTGGCAACTCTGCACTCGCAGTTGAAAAGGTGAGTGGTGGGCAGTGGTGGACAGCTTCCTGGACATGGCCAGGTGCCGGCTTTCCCAGGCAGTCCAGCCCGAGCTCTTCCCTTGACCTGCAGATGTTCAGAAGCACAGAGTAATCTAGTCTAGCAGACCTAGGGTTGTCCAGTGTGGTCGGGACAGGGACCTTCACGCTGAGAAGGCCCCGGTCAGGTGCCTGCATGTCTGAAGATGTCTTTTATGCCTGCCAACCCTCTTTTATAACAGTGCCAGAGGCTTCCAGCTTGGCTGTGGCCACTACGGTACATCGCTGGAATTTAATACCAGCATTTCATATTCGATACGATTGGATTTTTTTTCAATTGTTGTCTTCTATGTGTAGCAAGCACTACTGCTTTTACAAATGACATTTAGGATGTCGTTTCCTTTTAAGGAAAATATTTTAAGGTATGAAAAAGTGAGCTTATTTCAAGAAAAATATTAAGGAAAATTTTAGACTTGATTTAACTCTGAAACAACACAGCTGGGTGTGGTGGCGCACATGTAATCCCGGTACTTGGGAGGCTGAGGCGGGAGGATCATGGGTTTGAAGCTAGCCTTGGCAGCTTAGCAAGGCTCTCAGCAACTTTGTGAGAGCCTGTTTCCAAATAAAAAATAAAATAGGGCTGGGGGTGTAGCTCAAAGGTAGAATGCTCCTAGGTTCTATCCCCAACACCACAAAAAATAATAATGATAATAATAATAATAATAATAATAATAATAATAATAATAATAATAAAAGAAACAATAGCAGGGACATGCAGCTCGGCCAGGGGAAGGTCAGAAAATGGACAGAAAGAAAAAGTGGACTTTGAAGGCAGCTAACTGTCTCTCGAGCTCAGCTCTGCTGCTCTCTGGTTTCAAAGTCTTCTCAGGGTGATCTGTTCTCTCTGCAGTGAAGTGGGGGTGCATGGTGGCTGCCGTATGGGCCCAGCGTGAGACTGTGTGGTCTCAGTGTCCATACCACTTCCCAGAGCTTGCAGAGTCCCCAGTGGCCCCTTCTCTCCGTTTACTCTCCCTTCTCTCCCTTCCCCAGCCTTTCAAGCAGCATGCAGTCCCTGTCCTCGGGCAGCAGCCCTGGCTCCCTCGCGTCCAGCCGGGGCTCCCTGGCCGCCTCCAGCCTGGACTCCTCCACCTCAGCCAGCTTCACCGACCTCTACTACGACCCCTTTGAGCAGCTGGACTCGGAGCTGCAGAGCAAGGTGGAGCTTCTGCTGGAGGGGGCCACGGGCTTCCGGCCCTCGGGTTGCATCACCACCATCCATGAGGACGAGGTGGCCAAGACCCAGAAGGCGAAGGGGGGCAGCCGCCTGCAGGCCCTGCGCTCGCTGTCCGGCACCCCGAAGTCCATGACCTCCCTGTCCCCGCGCTCCTCTCTCTCCTCCCCGTCTCCTCCCTGCTCCCCTCTCATCACCGACCCCCTCCTGGCTGGGGATGCCTTCCTGAGCTCCCTGGAGTTGGAAGACCCAGAGCTGAGTGCTACTCTTTGTGAGCTGAGCCTCAGCAGCAGCACCCCAGAAAGATACCAACTGGAAGAACCAGGAACAGAGGGCAAGCCGTCATCAGGCCAAGGTAGGGAGCACCCCATCCACAGGGTCAGAGCCAGGAGTAGAGAGAGGCTTTACACTAAGGATCCCCCCATGATACTGGTCAACACTGCTTTCTACGTGCCAAGTCTTAACATAGAAGATTATTTATTCACTCAGTAGATGCATGGCTTAGTATGCTCTAGGGCCTGTGTTAGAGTTTTTTCATGGTGGATTTATTCATTCAACAGATATTTAGTACCTACTAAAACTAAATGTAGATCCTGTCCTAATGGATGTACATGAATTCATTCATCCGTGCATCTAACAGACAGGCCACGTTCAAGCAGTGGGTGAGCCACTAAGGATCTGTGCAGAAGACAGACAAGGTCCCTGATCTCAAGAAGCTCAGGTTCAGTGGAGACACAGGCACTCAGCATGCGGCCAGACAAAAACAAAAAAAAACCGTGAAGTGAGCCGAGCAGGGCGTGTGACGGAGGCCTCAGCGTGGAGGTGGGACCGCCAGTTCCCACCGGGCTGTGAAGCAGGGTGACATGGAGCAGGGACTTGCACGATGAGAAGGAGCAGCCTTGGATAATGCAAGGGCAGAATCTCTGCAACCAGAGCAGGGAGCTCAAAAAAGGGGCCAGGAAGCTGTGAGGCAGAGGCAGGGGGTCACCCACACAGGTGGATGGTCAGGCAGTAGCCCTATTATGGAAGGCCTGGTGGGCTGTGGTAGGGACTTCAGATATTCTCCTAATTGTAGCAGGGACCCATGTGACTAGTAGAAGCCAGGGAATGATCAGGTCTGACTCCCTTTCTGCATGGGGTCAGGAAGAACGTTTTGGTGTTGATTGAGGTTCAAGTTGGAGTCTTCAAAGTAGATGATGATGGCAGCTAAGGTCTATCAGGAGGAGAAGTCTATCTTTAGCAGCAACTACATAAAAAATATCATACTATTTGATAGTTAATGGAGATGTATTATGTGCTGGCGAAATAGGTTCTCTTCTGCCCATCTCACAGATGAGCAAACTGAGGTTGAGGGAGGTAGCATCACTTCTGTAGGTTGTTACCCAGACAGCAGATGAGGGCTCAGGGGTTGGAACCCGGGTCTCTCTGGCTTCCCTTACAATGAGAGGCGGCTCAGTGTGGTTATTGATGTGACACTCCTGGTGTTTGTCAACACACACACACACACACACCACCACCACAAATTCCATCTGGACCTGGGCACGGTGGTCCTCTCAGAACAGGGTGTTCAGCAAGCTGACCTGGGGTTCCTCAGTTTTCCTGATTCCCACTCCCAGCCCCAATAACAGGTACCACTGTGCATGTTTAGCCAGGCTAGCCTCATCACTCTGTGAAGGGGGTGAAATTTCACCCTCATCTCACAGATGGAGGAAGTGGGGCACAGGGGTTGTCTTCCTAAGGTTATTTGCACAGCAGTGAAACAGCAGGATCAGGATTGGTACCAGAGCCACCTGCTCTAGACCCCTTGATAGCATATACCCAGCTCTGTCTGCACAGAGTGAGCTCCTGGCTCCCTGAGGCCAGCCAGGAGAAGCTGGACCCATCCCAGCCTTAGAGCTCCAGGAATGGACAGCCCCGTTGCTCCTGTGCCCAGAATTGTCCATTCATGTGCGAGGGCCAGTGGAAGCCAGGGATGGGGAGGTGGTGGTGAGATCTCTTAACTAAAGGCTCTGGGTAGCAGCAGTTTCTTTAGAAATGAGCTCAGAGATGCCTGGGGTTCCCTCTTCAGCAAAGGAGTCTTGCTGGGTGCTCTCAAACAAAAATAAAAACAAGCCTCCTACTATAGCAGGTGGCAAGCCACAGCAGATTGTTCCCTGAAGAGGAGGGGCACAGGCAGAGCCTCCTGCAAGGCTCAAGAGGTGTCAGGAGGCTTGGACCCCAGCCAGATCCTGGGAAGTGACACCCTCCTGCTCTTTGCGACAGCGTCCCTGGGACTCCTGGGCCAGAGATAGCACATGAGCAGGGCACATTTCCTTCATGCCATCTCTAGAAACCTCCCCTGTGGAGACCATGCCAGGCAGAGCTAAGCAGGTTACACGATTAGTGCTGCAGTTCAGTCAGCAGACAAATTAATCTCCTTAAGTGGGTTAGTGGCGGGTAGGGATGCGTGGGTCTGAAGGCAGCAGGTTGCCATGGACTCAACGGGACACAGGCTGGGAAAACCACTTCGCCAGCACCAGTGCTAGCGGTCTCCACCCATCCTCTGCCCAGCCTGCCTAGCCCCCAGTCCCTGCACACCACCATGCTGCAAGCCCCGCCCTTCTCCCATCTGTCTCGGGTGCCTGGCACACAGTGGTGCTCAAGAGTGTCGGCTGGGAAGGCGCAAGACCTGCATCTGCCTTTCCCACCCACAGGAGGCAGGATCTGTCTTACTCACCGGTGTAGCTCTAAACTTGTCAATGGTCCCCACATACCATAGGTGCCTATTATTTGGGCAAGGAAGGAATGTACATGTGCAGAGAACCTAGTTATGAGCCCCAGGTTGGAGGATTTCAAGGCCCCGTGTCAAGGGTAGGGAGAAGGAGGAGCAGGATTAGGAGCAGAATGGTCAGGCAGCTTGACCCCTTCTAAGGGGCCAGGGGCTGTAACTTTGCCCCAGGTGGGTAGGAGTGGAACTGAAAAGTGCCACCACCACCCCACCCCTCACCCCCGCCCAAGTCTTTGTACCAAGGGCTTCCCCTGTTGTGTCTCAGGGAATCATCCCAACACCCTATAAAGTAGCTGTTACTATCTCTATTTTGCAAATGAGGAACCTGGGGCCTGAAGAGCTTAAATTAGCATTCTGAGCTCCTAAGCTGTAAGTGGTGGAACTGTGTTTGAACCCAGGCAGTATGGGTCCAGAGCCCCCACGATGCTACATACACAGGACCTAGTTTCAGAGCTCAGAGGTGGTGGGAGTTCTGCAGGCCCGTCTCAGCACAGAGGTGGGTCCAACTGTGTTGCAGAGACACTCTCCTGGCTTCTGAGCCCGCCTTGCCTCTTTCTCCCCCTTCCTCCTGCAGCTGTGAATACAGCCCAAGGGTGTGGCCTGAAGGTGGCCTGTGTCTCGGCGGCAGTGTCCGATGAGTCGGTGGCTGGGGACAGCGGTGTGTATGAGGCTTCTGCACAGAGGTGGGTCCCTGGATGCTGATCTGTGTGTCTATGGAAGCTATGAACGCTGAATAAGCAAGCCATGGCCCGTGGGACAGCTAGGCTTTGACCCCAGAGGAGGACGTCTCCAGCAGCTCCCACGGGCCCCTGGCTGCCCTATCTGGGGCTGTGCCCGAGACACAGACTGCAAAAATGCAGATGAGGTGGCTGGAGCTGGAGATAACTCCTGATTTGGGAGAGTGCTGCTTCTGGGGAGTTGTTCCTAAGCGTGTGCTAGGGGTGAAAAATGGCTAGAGAAGGGAAGCCCCTTCGGAGACGGCCGCAGAGCAAGTGGTGTGGAGGTGGAGTCTGGGGGGACACTGAGCACCCAAGCTTTCCTCCTGAGGGATCTGACCACAGCCTCCCAGAAAGAACCCTGGTTCCAGAAGAAGGCTGTGTTCCGGGTCACCACAGGGAAGCTCACCCTCTTCCCCGGTTGCTTTTCAGACTGGGCGCTTCAGAAGCTGCTGCATTCGACAGTGATGAATCTGAAGCAGCGGGTGCCACTCGGGTTCAGATCGCCCTGAAGTAAGTGACAGGGAAGACAAGAACAAAGAGAGGGAGGGTCTGCACACGGCACCTTCTTCACACCAATGTTGACCATCACGCCATCCAGGGAGGAAGGCAGAACCCGCCTGACCTCCTGACCATGGTGGGCTTAGCTAAAAAAATACCAATCGCCCGGCCACCTTCCAGCTCCACATTTACAGAGGAGAAAATGGGATTTCCAAAGACCTGTGGCTTGTCCCAACAGACGGAGCTGGACAGTGGCAAAAGCAGGACTGTCCTGAGCCCTCCTGCTACATGGTGTGTTTGTTCATTGTCACCCTGGCTTCTGAATTTCTACCCCCATTTGGATTTCAAAGATTCAGAAACAAGAAGTTGAGCACTGGGGACTGCAGCCTAGAATTCACCCATATACATATTGTCATTTTCTCTTATTGGGAGAATTAGTTTAGTTGGAACTGTTGGCTGGCATTGGCAATATTAGGAAGTGTCACACAAACTCCTGGCCTCTCTTTAACAATTCAGATACTGATGGCTTTGCACCTGGTCCTTACATAGCAGCAAGGCTCTGGGTGTGTGCTGTCGGCTTCCCAGAGCAGCCACATCATGTGATTATTAATAGAGAAAGAGGGAGAGAGAAGTGTGTTGCCAATAGGTGTTCTGTATATGCCTCTTTGTTTCAGGTATGATGAGAAGAATAAACAGTTTGCAATATTAATCATCCAGCTGAGTAACCTTTCTGCTCTGTTGCTGCAACAAGACCAGAAAGTGTGAGTATGCAGTGGACTGGTTGCGTGTTATCCACACATGTGCACGCACACACACACACACACACACACACACACACACACCTTCCCCCATCATCCCTGGGGACCCTCTTCTGCACTGTCCTGCTTCAACTCCAAATAGTGCTGCAGGTATTTAATGCATGTGACCATGATGCTAATGTTGGTACTGTTCATGCACGTGCAGGCACAGTGGGGGACTTGCCAACTATCAGGTGAAACACTGATTCCCTCCCCCAGTACATCCTGGGTACCAACCACGTGCCTGCTCTAGGAATGTGGTGGTGAGCTCATCCTTTGTGGACCTTGCCCTCTTGGACTTTGGCCTCATGCAGAAGAATGGTCACAGTCTCTGATTTATCTTTTCTAAGCCCAAGCATTCCATGCAGAGAGGGGCCCCCTGTTATCAAGAATCAATGCCAGTCACTGGGTTTCTCTTGCAAAGATATGACTAGGAATTACCTGGAGGTTGGTAGGATGACAAATACCTCTACCGTTTGCCTGTTGCTCTTCCACTTGTAGACCTGGTTTAGTTTTATTGCACACATCCAACTACCTGTCTTCTCCAGTAGCTAGGCTCTAAGGCCCAGAGGGCAACAATTACAGCAGCTTCCGTGGGGAAAGAAGGATAGAAGATGGGAAAGTTGTCAAAATCAGAAGGAGACAAGATTGGACCCTTGAGTTCCCAGTCTTTTCCTGTACACACCGTGCCAGGATGGCTAGCCTCCTGCATCTCTCATTGGCACCTGTGCAGGGGCATCTGTGGCATAGTGCCTGCAAGGGAGGGCTCTGGGCCTGAGGATAAACTATCTGTGGCTTTGGAATTCAGATTCTTTTCTCGAGGGCCTGATCCTTCCAGTTTCTCCTTGTTAACCAGCAGCCCTTGCTGATCCCTCTGCACAGCTGGCCTCAAGCTCCACACGCTTGGAGATTCTGAGGACTTGAGGCTTTAGGAGCAGGAAGAACAATTAGTGTCCTCCTTGGGGCTCTTTCTGCATCCCTCACAAACACCTGCATAACAATGGAGACATTCTGCCAACACAGGTCCACAGCGGTTTTCTTGGGGATTTCAGCAGCTGTTTAACCCAGCACCTCGGCCACCGGCCTGGGCTGACCCACACTGGTTCTTTCCCCCTCCAGGAACATCCGTGTGGCCATCCTTCCTTGCTCTGAAAGCACCATCTGCCTGTTCCGGACCCGGCCCCTAGACGCCTCGGACACCCTCTTATTCAACGAGGCGTTCTGGGTGTCCACGTCCTATCCAGCCCTTCACCAGAAGACCTTACGAGTCGATGTCTGCACCAGCGACAGCAGCCATGCGGAGGAGTGCCTGGTGAGGGCTGCATCTGTCTGTCTGTCTGTCTGTCTGTCTGTCCATCTGGCTGGTCTTCAGTCTTCCTTGGGACTAGTCCACCCTGAGCTTTGAGGAGACTTAAAGGAGATGTAGGTGCTGGTGTGGGTCAAATCCATCTTGGATTCTAGGCAGAGGTACTTCCACAGGGAATAGAGGTCTCAAACATATGGTAGGCAGGGAACTCCTTTCCTGAAAGGAAGAGTCATATACCTGAAAGGACCTGGAAGGCTCTAGCCATATGCCTCAGCTTTACTTTATGGCATTAGAAGCTAGTCAGGAATAAGAATAACCAGACTGGCATTCAGATCCTGCCTTTACCACTTGCTGTATAACTAGGTGACCTTCAGCAAGTCACTTAGCATCTCCCTCGTGCACTTTTCTCACCCACAAACTGGAAATAATGCCTTCCTCATGCCCCCCAGAAGGGTCGTTACAAAGATTAAACAAGGCAGTATGTGTAACACACCCACTGTCTGGCACACAGTAGGTTCTTCTAGAATGGGGCCATTGCTGGTCCCCTTTGTAGAACTGAGCTCCTCTACTTCCTCCTCTCCCTGGCTGTGCTGGCAAGAGTCAGGTTTGGAGATGAGCCAGTAAACCTGGGGACATTTGTGTCCTGAGAAACTCAATCCCTCAGGGCAGACAGACCCCAGCGCAGACTGATGCTCAGCCTTCTCATTGGGAAGAGGGGAATTTAGAGATAACTCCGGGGCTTGCAATGTACAGATGAGTTAAAACAAGTAAAGGACTTTATTAGCTCTGAAGCTATTTAGGTATTTAAACATTTTAACTATAACTCAGTGGTGAGCACACAGGAGCCCGAGTGTGGGCATTATATCCTGGAGGGAGTGCCGTCCACTCAGATCTTTACCAGGGGCCTGCCCCATGTTGGGTGCTGGAATCTAACGGGAGAGCCAATGTTGATGGGGATGGAATCTAACGGGAGATCCACATTGATGAGGATGTATTGGCAGGCAATGGGCAGAGGCAATGGGAAAATGTGGTGCACATGCCCTAGAGGTGCGTATGCCTCTCAGCCTCCTTCCTGCCTCCTCAGCAGGCTGGTCTCCTCTCATCTGCTGTGGACCTCTTAGCTGTCCAGCCAGCCCGCAGCTGCTCATGCTAGAAACCCTCTCTGTTGCAGAACTGTGGGGCTGCATCCTCAGAACATTGGGGCTCGGGCGTGGTCATCAGGCCTGCCCTTCCCGGCTCTGTTACCTTCATTTCTCAGCCTCAGCTCCTTTGCCTGTAAAATCCACTCCTACAGCTTCTCTTGCAGACTGTTCCCCAGGATTCAATGAAGCACTAACACAGCACTTCTCAAACAAGTAACCTGGCTCTCTTGCTTAAAATGCACGTTCATATTCAGTAGGTCTGGACCGGGGCCTGGGGTCTGCATTTCTAACAAACTCCCAGGGAATGCTGATGCTGCCAGTCCCTGGGTCACACTTGGGTGCAGCAAGGGTGTCAAGCACTAGTGTCTATGTCTGAGTGTTCCTGAGCATCAGTTCCCATCTCCTTCCCGCTCAGTGGGTCCCATAACAAGCATCATTGCCGCTCATGATGTTATTACTAGCCACACAATCACAGACGTTCAATAGGATGCAATTTCTGTGGTAAGCCTTGGGTTAAGTTCCTGGCATCCATTAGTTTTATTGAGCCTCACACCAATCTGTTAAAATAGGTACCCTATATCAGTGGGGAAACTGAGGCAGAAAGAGGCGAAAGACCTAAGGCCTTTACACAGTTGTGAAGTTGCAGGAGCTGTGTCTGAACCTCTGGAGCTCACACATGTCAGCCCAGCACAGGCCTCCCTGGAAGCCACAGGTGGGACTAGTGACCAAAAGGGTTTTGCAAACAGGGTAGATGTTAAATGGAAGAGCAGAAAGATTTTCCAGACTTGGGCTTGTCCCTCGAAGTCCTTCCTTGGCCCTGGGCATCCCTAAATGAGAAGAGACGCTGTCCTGTTTTCTTCTCTTAAGTGGATGCCTTTTATTCCTCCTTCCTTGTTGAAGTCTGGCCATTGCTGGTTGCCATGGCAATAGCCAAGGCGCTCATCTCCCCGTGGCTTGGCTGCCTGTGGCCAATGGGAAGCCCGCTTCCCCACACAGCGTGGACGTGGCGTGTCAGGCTGTCGTGTTTGGCTGGCTGGAGGAGGAGAGGAAGTGAGCCAGCCGGGTGCGAGAGAGGGCTGTGGACTCCCACGCAGTCTCTCTGCATTGCCGGTGTGTGGAATCCCCAGTCTGTTTTTAGCCATCAGACAGGCCAGGCAGTGGCAACTGTACCCACACTAAGCCGTGTCCATGTGTCTACTGTTGGGGCAAGAACTTTGTGTGCAGTCTCCTTTAATTCTCAGCACGGCCCTGGGTTGACCCCTACTTTACAGATACGGGATTGAGGCTCAGAAAGGCTTAGTCACCTGGCCAGGTTGTCCAGCAAGTAGAGCCAGCACCCTCGGTTTGAACATACATTCACCATCTTTATACGTAGTTGCTGCACAACGGTCCCTCTTGGGGTCACTGCAAGGCCACCTTGGACCTACATTATGGGTTTAGGGAAACACATGACCCGCCTTCCCCAGTGCTGCAGGCAGTGGTTCTACCAAATGCTCTGGCAGGCATTGTGGCGTCCTGACTACCGGCTGTCCAGGCACTGAGCACAGGATCATATGGCTCAGTTCTGCCAAGGCAGCCATTCCCCAGGTCCCATGATAAACCGCCACAAGAGCGCCTCGTCCCTGGCACAACCCCAACCCAGCCAAAGAGAACTCTCTTCCTCCCCACCTGTGCAACTGCACAAAACAGGCACCAGCCACACTGCCTGGGATCCTTTGACAGCGGTGACACTGACTTCCCGCAAGCCCTGCATCCTGCCAGTGGGAGGCAGTGTCTGTCTCCCTGACCCATCATTGCTGCTAACGCCTGGTTCTCTTCTCAGGGAGAGAGGAGCGGGCGCCCTCCACTCTCCCGCCATGTGCACCTGCTGTCACTGTTCCTGCCACTCCTCCCAGTGCTCAGGACCAGCCCTGCCCGGAACTCTCATCCTCCACCACTTACACTCTGCTCTCTCCTCCCTTGCCACGTTTTTCTCCCCCACTGGATCCGGCCTATCAATATACCAACATGCTGCTGTTTCTCCTCTGCTCAAAATGAACCCCAAACTCTCTTTACCCTATTTTTATCTTCAATGACTACATCCTTCCTCCCTTTTCTTTTATAGCAAGAGTTGAAAGAGGTGACGTTCTTTCTGTAACCACACCCAGTGGGCTCTTGCCCTCATCCCGACTAAAAACATGCTTGTCATGGTCAGTCATCCTTGACTTCTCTGTAACTAGATCCAGTGGCCGATTCTCCGCCCTCGTCTTGCCCGATGTGTCAGCTGCACTTGGGACAGGGTTATGTCTGTGTTCCCTGCTATCCCTTGCCCTTCCTCGGGCTCCCTGTCTTCTTTGCCAGTTCCTCCTCCCTTCCCTGACTCTATGTCAGAGAGTCCCTACACTCAGCCCTTGCTCCTCTCTCTGACAGTCTCATCGTGACTCCACAGCTCCGGCCTGGGCCTCTCTGCTACTGTCAGACCTCAAATCTGTAATGCCTCTTTCGCTCATGAGCATCTCAGGCCAGCGTGGCTGCCAGAGCGCCCCCATCTGTCTCAGCTTATGGACACCCCATCCTTCCACTGCTGGGGCCAGATGCAGTGGAGTCACTGTGACCCCTCTCCAGTTCTCACATCCCACCCTGCAAGCTTCGCCTTCTGAAGATCTCCAGTGTCCAGCCACTTCCCGCCATGTCCCCTGACCTGAGCCTCTGTCACCTCTTACCTCCCTTGCTGCAGGAATCTCCCCGTTGGTCTCTCCACTCTTCACAGGTCTTTGCTCGCCCTCTGAGCCTCTGCAGTGTCATTCCAGACTCTTCCTCCAGGCCTCTGCATGTGCTGCACCCCTGACTGTGGCTATATCCTCAGCACCAGGAATAGTGCCTGGATAGATGGATGGATGGATGGATGGATTAATGAATGAATATGCACAAATGCCCTTAAAGTACATTCAGTTGTCTGATGCACTGGCCACATACAATCCCAGCTACTTGGGAGGCTGAGCAGGAGAATCACAAGTTCAAGCCTGGGAGACTTAGTGAGACCCTGTCTCGAAATATAGAAAGGGCTGGGGATGTGGCACAGTCGTAGGGCACTTGCCTAGCATGCACAGAGCTCTGGGTTCAATCTCCAGAACCACAAAAAAGAGAAAAAAAGTACACCGAATTCTTAGAGGTAAATAATATTCACACCTCTGAGTTAGCCCTAAATATGCAGTATATCTTATTAGGTAATCACAATAGTTGATAATGATCTAATAGAGACAGAGTTGAATAATAACCTGATAGAGATTAATAATAATCTGTGTTCAGGATCCTTCCCCTTGGCACCTCAAATATGGCCCACCATGTTCTAAACTGTAAGAGCCAATGTATTCATCTATCTTTTCAGCAAATCATGAGCCCCTTGGTGAAGAATCATGTCTTACCTTTTTTCTGGCTGCAGAACCTTTGAAAAGTTCAGGGAATGTTTATTGAATGAAAAGATGAGTAACATACAGATATTTGTGTATATTTCTTTCCCAGAGTGCTGTTTTCCATTGTTCCTAGGAGTCTGATTCTCAGAACAACATGTCACCCCCTACTTATACTCTCCTTTTTTCTCTCCCCAACAGGGAGGCGCCCAGATCAGCCTAGCTGAAGTCTGCCGGTCAGGCGAAAAGTCGACTCGCTGGTACAACCTCCTGAGCTACAAATACTTGAAGAAACAGAGCAGGGAGCCCAAGCCAGTGGGCACCACAGGCCCCACCTCGGGGCCAGAAAGCACGGTGAGCTGGGGTAGTAATAAGCTTGTGCATGGAAGGAAAGCCTCCCCTAGGGCCGGAGACAGGCATCGCTGGTGGACTGAAGGGAGAAGACCAGGGAGGAGAGGGCCTTGCTGCCGGGCAATAACTCCATCCGCAGTTATTCCCTCCTGCACTGATGCTTTCTCCTTCTGTATTTGATTTTACATAATAGCCCTTGCCTAATTAAAAGGGGGGGAAAAGCCTTTAGTTCACAATTTTTAAAAAAAACTGGAGGGAAGTTAGGCACGGTGGTGCACACTTGTAACCCCAGTACTTGGGAGACTGAGACAGGAAGATTGCAGGTGTGACGGGCAGCCTCACCAACTGAGGGAGACCCTGTTTCAAAAATAAATAAATAAAGGCTAGAAATATATCTCAGTGGTAAAATGCTCCTGGGTTCAATCCCTAGTACCACCAATTAAAAAAAAAAAAAAAAAGGTAGCTGGGCGTGGTGGCACACGCTTGTAATCCCAGTACTTGGGAGACTGAGACCAGAGGATCCGGGTTTATAGCCAGCCTCAATTTAGTGAGGCCCTCCACAAGTTAGTGAGACCTTGTTTCAAAATAAAGACTAAAAAATAGGGCTGGGGATGTAGCTTGGAGGTAGAATGCCCCTCCCTGGGTTCGATCCCCAGTACCAAAAAAAAAAAGTGTTTAAAAATTGGAGGGCTTGGAGTGTAGGTCAGAGGCCAAGCATGCTTGGCCCTTGGTTCCATCCTCAGCACTACAAAAGGAAAGGAGGAGAAAGCTGGGATGTGAAAAATAAACCTTTCTTTGGAAACAGAGAAGAGGCAGCGGGAAGTCAGAGGAAGGACAGAAGATTTCGTGTCTCTAGTGGGACTGCGGGGCTCCAGCATTGCCCCTCTCTGATCCTCCATTTTTTTTTTTTTTTTTCATATTGAACATGAGCCTTGAAAGGTTGTTTTGAAGCTTTGAGAAAATACGTGTAAAAAGCACTTGATGTAATGGATGGATAAATGGGACCTGTTCTGCTATTGAGTTATTTTAAAAATTCTTATTTGTCTCTTTGGTCAGAGTTTCTGTGTTAGAGCAGTATGCTTTAGCCTATTAAAACATCTTTAGACCATCCTGTGCCCTTGCAAAGCTCACACCTGCTGGCAGGTAGATGGCCAGGCTGCCATGAAGTTGCCCTTGTCCCATAGTTAGCCTCTGGGATGCTGGCCACATCAAGAGCCAGGTAGAGAGGGTTGTGGACTCAGGCTGTCTTAATTTCTCTAGTGCATCTTCCCTCCCTCGCTATTCAGGTGCTATGGACAGTCTGTGCCCCAAATTTCAGAGCAAGAATGATCTGGTCACAAGTAAAGATGAGGTTAAGGGTTAAGTCTATTTTCTTTCTCTTCCCCTCCTCCTCTGTCCCAATCCCTTCCTCCTCGTCTTCTTTTCCATCATCGTCATCTCCTACACTTCTTTTATGTCAAGTGCTGTTCTTGTGCAGTGGCCCAAGGCTCAGAAAGATTAAGCAAATTACATAAAGAAGTACACCTGTAAGCGGCAAAGCTAGGTCGCAAACCCAGGTCTCTTCCAAGAAAGGGACAGTGAGCTGGCAAAGTCCTGGAAAACAGGTGCATCCCCTTTGTAGCACATGACCTTGGGGAAGGCATTTCAACCCTTAAGCATTGGTTTCCTCTTTCTCATCCCACAGGCACAGTAAGCCCTACCTATCATGGTGGTTATATGATTAAAGAGGTTGCCACATGTAAACCATCCATCATATTACTTGGCATACATCAAGCCTCCCTTTGATTTATTTTTCATTCCTTCCCCCAAAGAAAATGTCAGGAATTATCTGGGCTCTGGCCCATACTCCCAAGGATCATTGCAAAGTAACCATGTGCTCAGAACACTGCAGGATCTGGTTTTTGCTTTACTATCAGCTGGTGTTTATTGAGTGCCAGTTACATGCTTGGTGCTCTTCTGCATACCTTATATGGAGAGCATCCATTAATCTTCATAACAACCCTTCCTCCTGGTTATTAGAAGAGTCTAGGAGAGGTGACATCATCCCCTCATGTCACTCGAGACATCATTCAATAGAGATGTTCCTCCTCTAGCCTCCCCGCCAAATGCAATCCCCAAGCTTGCTGCTGCTTCTGTTCCCAAACTTGCAATCCTTGCTTTTCTCTTTGTCCTTACCACATTGTTGTGTTACTGATGGTTTACACGTTGGTCTCCCTGACAACTCTGTGATCTCCTTACAGTCAAACCTATTATTCTCTCACCTAGCTGCTAAACCTGCTAAGCATCTTCCAAGGCTCTGCTGAGTAGGTGCAAACACAGGGGCTATTCTCTGGAGAACTGCCATTTAGAGGAACAACTTGAGTGCCAGTTGATAAGCAGCCTTGGGAAGGCACTTGACCACTCTGGTCTTTGGTTTTTACCCTCTTCCCCTGGGAGCATCACATCTCCGAGAGGCACTGATTCCTGGCAGGTTGGGGCAGCCAGGTGCATCCACTGACCCAGTGACTTTGTCTCTGCAGGACACTGTGTCGGCCTTGCTGGAACAGACAGCGGTGGAGCTGGAGAAGAGGCAGGGAAGGAACAGCATGACGGCGCTAGAAGACAGCTGGTGCGTGAGCGCTCCCTGGGCCTCTCGAGCTGACTTGGCCTGGGCTTACGCCCAGGGATGAGATCTCCAAACACCAGGGCAATCAAGAGAAGGGCTCTCCTTGGAGCACTGAGAAGCTCTGTCCTCATGGAATCTCTATAGACAACAAGACAGTGTAGCCTAGTACAGTGGTTCCTAAAATCCCTTTCCTTAATCCCAGCTACTCAGAACAGTGAGGCAAGAGGATCACAAGTCTGAGGCCAGTCTGGGCCACTTAGCCAGACTCTGTCTCAAAATGTAATTTTTTAAATGGACCAGGGGTGTAGCTCAGGTGGTAGAGCAGTTGCCTAGCATGTGTAAGGACCTGGGTTCAATCCCCACACATGCCTCAACTACTTAGTGAGGCCCTCCACAACTTAGTGAGACCTTGTTTCAAAATAGAAAATAAAATAGGGCTGGGGGTATAGCTCAAAGGAAGAATACCCCTGTGTTCAATCTCCAGTAACCTCAAAAAAAAAAAAAAAAAAGAAAGAAAGAAATTTTATATTGCTATAAACAGAAAATTTGTATCATTTACCATAAGTTGGAGATTCTCTAGTAAGGATTGCACTTGGCTGCTGGGAACAAAGATCCAAAATAATAGACATAAATGAGAAGTTTCTTTCTTTCATACTTAAAAAGAAGAATACAAAGGAGCAGTCCACTCTGTCAACTTCATGGTGTTCCTGGGAACCAGGGCTCTCCCTCCTCTGTTTTCCTGTCTTTGCCTCTGATACCAAGGCCACTCATAGCTTCAGGTGACTGCTGAACCACATGCCACCATTTGGGCAGCAGCCAGGAAAGAGGAAAAACAAAAGAATGTGTCTGTGGGGACTGAAGGTGTAGCTCAGTCGTAGGGTACTTGCACAGCGTACACAAGGCCCTGGGTTCACTCCTCAACACCACAAATGAAATAAAATTACATATACTTTTTGGTTTGGGTGGTACTGGGACTTGAACCCAGGACTTCACGCATGCTAGGGAACTGTTCTACCATTGAGCTACATCTCCAGCCTTGTGTAGAATTTCACTGTGGCTAGGGAGGTATAATCAGCCCAGCCCCAAGTTCATTAGAGTTTTTAATTTTTTTTCGGTACTAGGGATTGAACCCAGGGACATTCTACCTCCTAGCTTCACCCCTAGCCCTATTTTTATTCTTTATTTTGAAACTGGGTCTCACTAAGTTGTAGAAGGCCTCACTAAGTAGCTGAAGCTGGCCATGAACCTGCCATCCTCCTGTCTCAGCCTCCCAAGTACTGGGATTACAAGTGTGTGCCACCACACCCGGCTCCAATTTTTTTAATTGACACATAATAATTATATAAATTTGTGGGGCACAGTGTCATGTATATTGACCTTATGTGGTCATAATATAATATAATTATGTGGTCATAATATAGTGACCACATAAGGCTAATTAGAATATCCATCGCCTTGAACATGTATTGTTTCTCTGTGCTGAAATATTCAAAAGTCTCTCTTATGACTACTTTGCTATATGTAGCACATTATTTTTATTTTTATTTTTTAATTTTTTTCGGTACTGGGGATTGAGCCCAGGGGCATTCTACCTCCAAGCTATACCCTCAGCCCCATTTTTTTTTTATTCTTTATTTTGAAACAGGGTCTCACTAAGTTGCGGAGGGCCTCACTAAGTAGCTGAGGCTGGCTGCGAACCCAGATCCTCCAGTCTGAGCCTCCCAAGTAGTGGGATTACAAGCATGCGCCACCACGCCCGGCTGTAGCACATTATTGATAATAGCCACCTTACTGTGCCATAGCATACCAGAGCTTGTTCTTTCTGTTCACCTCTCACTTTGTACCCACTGACCAGCCTCTCTTCCTTTCCCTGCTTTGTCCTCTCCTCTCCAGCCTTTAGTCATCGGTCCTCCACTCTCTTACGAGACCAACTTTTTTTTAGATTCTATAACTGAGTGAGAACCTACTGGCTTTTTTGACATAATATAATATCCTCCAGGTCCATGACAAGATTTATGGCTGAGTAGTACTTGATTGTATATACAACCACATTTTCTTTCTTATTTTGAGGGGAAGGGTACTAGGGATTGAACCCAGGGACATTTATCTCTGAGCTATACCCCCAGCCCTTTTTATTTTTTATATTGAAAACTCTCACTGAACTTCTGAGGTTCTGACTGTGTTGCTGAGGCTGGCCTTGAACCTGTGATCCTCCTATCTCAGCTTCCCAAGTACTGGGATTTCAAGCAGACATCACCACTCCCAGCACCTACCACATTTTCTATTCATCTGCTGATTGACCCACAGTACTGCAGTACATGAGGGGGTGCACAGAAGTTTTTATTACATAATTTTTTATTACCTTATGACATGCATATGCAGAAAAGTTCATACAAGTGTATACAGCTCAGTGCGTTTTCAGAAACCAAACCACCCAGGTAACCAGCACCCAAAGGAAGAGGCAGAGCATCCCCAGCACTGTCAAAGCCCACACCTTGCTTCATTCCCCTTCACTGTCCTAGGGTCCCACTAACCTTGTCTGAGCCTCACTTGGAAGCTGGGGGGAAATAATACTTACCATCTAAAGTAGACTGGAGAGAACGCCCCTCAGGCAGATAGAAGGCAAAGGGCATAGTAGATACTCCATAATCATAGAAACTCTGACTAGGAAAAAGATAAGCACAGCTGACTACCTATTGGAAGGGAAAAGTGTAAATCCTACCTGTGCGGTGGCCACAGCCCATAGATCTTGCCATGTGAAAGGAAGTGTAGGTTGGTCTTCGGCACAAGTGGTTGAATTCAGAAAGACAGGGATTCGGAGACTCACTCAGCCAATTTCCTGAAGCATCCTACATCTGGGGTGCTGGCCGAGCATCCAGGAGTTTTAAAAGCTCTCTGGGCAATTCTCATATGCAGCCTGGGCTGGGAACCACTGCTCTAAACCTCTGTTTCCTCATCTGTGAAATAGGAGCTGAAGCTGGACGTGATGGTGCATACCTGTAATCCCATTACTACTAAGGAGGCTGAGACAGGGGAATCACAGGTTCAAGACCAGCCTCAGCAACTTAGCAACACCCTGTTTCAAAATAAAAAATAAAATGGCCTAGCACAAAGTCCTTGTGTTCAGTCCCTAGTATAAAAAAAAATTTTTTTTTTAAATCAGGGGTTCAGTATATAGCTTAATGATACAGCACTTGCCCAGCATGCTCAAAGTGTGGGGCTCAATCCTCAAAACTAGAACAAAATAAATAAATAAAGCCACTATGTCATGGGGTATTCTGCAGATTCAGTAAAATTTTGCATGATGAGCCCTTGACACAGACTCGGAAGAAGCCGTCTGTAGCTGTTTCTTATTGTTATTCTGTTAGTCCCCAAGTTATATATTTGGTCTCAGAAGGAGCCTTCCCTTAATATCTTTGACTCTCGGAGTCACCAAATGTTTCCTGGGAAGGGCCAGATGGTAAATATTGCCAGCTTCGTGGGCCACCTGGACCCTCCTGCATCCCCTCAAGACGACATGCAGACCGACGGCAGCCACGTCTGTGTTCCATTGGGCACTCCCTTTGTGGCCGCTGAAATTTGCATTTCCTATCATTTGCACCTGCCACGAATTATCATTCTCCCTTTTTCTTTTCTTTCTCCTTTTATTTTTTAAAGCCCTTTAAAAATATAAAAACCATTCATGGCTTGGGCTGTCCAGGGAGGGGGAAAAAAAGCAGCAGGCTGGATTTGGCCCAGGGACTGCAGTCTGCTGACCTCTTTCTTACTCTTCTCTTTTACTATTTCTCCGTCTGATAAAGACTCTAGCGAGAGTCCTGGAATTTTGTGTGTCCCTTTGTTTATTTTGGGTTCTCCACATTGTCTCGGTCTCTCTCCCTCTCTCCGGCACTGCTGTATTTCACTGTATTCCAGTGCACACAGGCGAAGGTCTGATGCCAGAAATAGGCTCCAGACCTGTCTCCCAAAACCTTGGCACAAGATCAGTGCTTTCCACTAAATTCCAAGCTGGTTGAGACTTTTCAAGCCGTCTCCTAGCAACCGCCTTCTGTTCTTTCTCCCCTTATGGCCCCCTGTCTCCCCACCCCCTGCCATTCAAACTTCCCCAGAGCTTACTTACAAAGAGGGCCAGGCACCCCCGAGCTGCTGCAGTGGGGTCAGTCCATCTGCGGCCTTCTCCCTCAAGGCTGCCGGCTTCTTTTGGTCCCGTGGTGTTAAGTAGCCCTGCTGAGCATGCTCAGCCCTGGAGGCGTGCGTAGAGTTCTCCCAAAGGCTGCTCTCAGTTCTATTTTATACTCTTCCTCAGTGCCACGACTAGAATGTCATTGTTACTATTCTTTTTTATTTTTAGGGTTTTTTTTTTTTTCCTCTTTTCCAGTATTAGGATTGAACCCAGGGATGCTCTACCACTGAGCTACATCCTCAACCCTTTTTATCTTTTGTGTGTGTGTGTGTGTGTAGTACTGGAAATTGAGCCCCCCAAGCTCTCCCCCCAGCCCCTATTTTTATTCTTTATTTTGAAACAGAGTCTCACTAAGTTGCCGAAGTCCTAAGTTGCTGAGGCTGGCTGGGGACTCACTAAGTTGCTGAGGCTGACTTCAAACCTTCGATCCTCTCCTCTTCGCCTCCCAAGTACTGGGATTATAAGCATCTGCCATCACACTCGGCTTTTATTTTTAATCTTGAGAAAGAGTCTTACTAAATCTCTGAGGCTGGCCTTGAACTTTCAATCCTCCTGCCTCGGCCTCCTGAGTACTGGAATTACAGATGTGCACCACTGCATCCAGACTTGTTAGGTTTCTGTAGCGCATATATTTAGAGTACTAGATTTTTTTTTTTTTTAAATGGCCACAAGCAGCCGGGCGTGGTGGCGCACGCTTGTAATCCCAGCATTTGAGAGGCTGAGACCGGAGGATCCGGGTTTGCAGCCAGCCTCAGCTACCTAGTGAGGCACTCCGCAACTTAGTGAGACTCGGCTTCAAAATAAAGAATAAAAAAAATAGGGCTGGGGGTGTAGCTTGGAGGTAGAATGCCCCTGAGTTCAATCCCCAGTACCTCAAAAAATAAATAAATAAACAAACAAACAAACAAATAAATAAATAAATAAATAAAGGGCCACAAGCAAAACAAAACTAAGATTATTAGAATGCATAGTAGAATATAATCAGAAATTGGAATACAGTGAAAAGTCTTCCTGCATCCCCTTGGGAAACTGTGTGTGTCTGACCACATGTGTGTGTTTTACATTTTAATAGACATGGCAGAGTAGTTCTCAGATAGATTATACTAGTGTAGTAAATGCCCCATGAGCAATGAGTGAGTTCCCTTAATCTACACCCTCTCAAGTGCTGGATTTAATCCAACTACTATACTTAATCAAGAATAGATTCATTTTTTATTTTAACACATACTGCTAATTCTCCTTCCTAGTGTAGACTGTCTGCTGTTATTACTCTCCCTTCAGGGATCTGCCTGTCTCCTGTACCTTCATCAGCACTTGATATTATCAGATTTTTTTGAGACATCAATGAATGAAAAGATGTCTTTTTTTTTTTTTTTTTTTTTTTTTTTTTGCGATACTGGGGATTGAACCCAGGGGCATTCTACCTCCCCAGCCCTACTTTTTTAGTCTTTATTTTTGAAACAGGGTCTCACTAAGCTGCAGAGGGCCTCACTAAGTAGCTGAAGCTGACTGGGAACCCAGATCCTCCGGTCTCAGCCTCCCAAGTACTGAGATTACAGGTATGCGCTACCATGCCCAGCTCAAGATGTCTTTTTTAATTATTTTTCTTTTTGCTGTTGAGATTGAGTGGGGTTTTCCTCTCTGTGCTGGAGTATTCAGATCAGAATCACAGAGACTGTCATTGTAGCTGAGCACTTAACAGAGTGCTCAAACTTATCTGGAAGTCTGGTGCCCCCCATACAGCAGCCTGTGGGGCTTTGCAAGGCCCTTCTGCCTTTGCAGTTTGAATCTGTAAAATGGCCCTGGTCTCTTTCAGCACTGTCAAAGACCATAGGGTAGCACGGGGAGTTAATTGAACCCTCAGTAGGCGCTAGTAAATGTGGCTCCTGCAGAATTCTCTCTGGAGGCCCTCCCTGTGGATCTGTATGTTCAGTGTCTCCTTTTTGAGAAGACAGAGAGGCTGCTGGGGCTGTGGAGGAAGGGCAAAGGCCCCTCCTTAGCAGGAATCCCCAGCGGAGTACAAAGGAGTTAAAATCGCAGGGTTGGTAGTGGAGATGCAAGACTTATTCTCCCTCTTGGGAAAATCCTTCGGGAGATTTCATGTTTACCCACAGCCTCACTGAGCCTGAGAACAAGACGCCAAATTCTCTGCTTTTGGCTAGAATCCTTCCAGCTCAGCGTGGTGACACTGTCTCATGCTGGTCAGAAGCCTGGCGGTTTTGTACTCCTTTGAGGAGTCAAGATGGGCCCAGAGATTAATGACTGGCTAACATCGGAGTCCATTTGTCACTCCAAATCCTCCCAACCCCAGAGTTGAAGAGCAGAGTTATAAAGGTATCACCAAATGTCAACACCTTCCACACAGGATGCTGGACAATTAGAGAGCCATAAGGGAGAGAAAGTTAACTTTGATACTTATTTCACCTCGTGTTCCAAAATTAATCTGAAATGGGCCATAGAGTGAAAACATAAAACCTGGAAGGGTAACACTTCTAAAAGGAAGCATAGGAAATTCTTTCCAACTTTGGGAAAGGCAAAGATTTCTTAGGACATAAAAAGCAGAAACCACAAAAGAAACAGTGGCTACAGTAAGAATGTTATTATTATAATTGGATTTTGTTACAATTAAAAACCTCTGCTCTTTGGAAGATACCATTTAGAAAACGAAAAGGCAAGCAGGCATGGTAGCCGCCGCACTCGCCTGTATTTGGCAGGCTGAGATAGGAAGATGGCAGATTCAAAGCCAGTGGACGATAACTTAGTGGGATCCTGTTTCAAAATAAGATTTTTTTAAAAAGAGCTAGGGATGTAGTTCAGTGGTAGAGGGGGCGCAGAGAAGGACCCTGAGTCCAGTCCCCAACACTGTATATAAATAAAGACTGATCATACCAAATGTTAAAGAGGAACTGGAACCCTCATTAAATTATGGGTGAGAATGTCAAATGACAAATTACTTTGGAGAGATGCTTTGGCTGTTTCATAACAAGATCAACTTACACTTACTGTACCACCCAGCAATTCTGCTTTTAACTGTATTTCTGTCATTACTTGGAAACAGGGCCTATTCAAGGTCACGTGAGACTGTTAAAGTTAAAATGGGACCTAATCCAGTCTTACTGGTTTCTTTATAAGAAGAGGAAACTTGGACAGGCAGAGAGACACCAGGGGTCTGAGTGGAGAAGAAAGACCATGTGAGGACATAGCAAGAAAGCGTCCGTAAACAAAACCTTCCAGCACCTTGATCCTAGGCTCCCAGCCTCCAGAACTGGGAGATAGAAAGTTCTGGTGTTGAAGCCAGCTGGGCTGTGGTATTTCATTTTGGCAGCTCCAACTAACCAATATAATATCCAGGAGAAATAAAAACCTGTATTTACACAAAAAAGCTTAGAAGCTTCATTCATATTGGCTAAGAACTGGAAGCTATCCAAATGTTCATCAACGGATGAAAAGCTAAGCAAGTTGCAATCTATCACCCAATGGAATATTACACAGTGATCAAAAGAAGTGAACTACTGATACACATAGGAGCTGAGTGAACTTCCAAGACATTATACTGACAGGAAAAAAGCCAGAGATGGGTGTGGTGGC
>PVLC010008988.1:39201-56010 GCA_004027655.1 Graphiurus murinus | reverse complement strand
ACCACAAAGACCACAACTAGATACCACAAAGACCACAACTAGATACCACAAAGACCACAACTAGATACCACAAAGAACACAACTAGATACCACAAAGACCACAACTAGATACCACAAAGAACACAACTAGATACCACAAAGACCACAACTAGATACCACAAAGACCACAACTAGATACCACAAAGAACACAACTAGATACCACAAAGAACACAACTAGATACCACAAAGAACACAACTAGATACCACTTTGCACCCGTAGGATGGATTGGTGTGTGTGTGTGGTGTACTGAGGATTGAATCCAGGGGCTTTTATGTCCAAGTTACACCTCCAACCCTATTTTATTTTTATTTTATTTATTTATTTTTTTGTGGTACTGGGGATGAAACCCAGGGGCATTCTATGTCCAAGTTACACCTCCAACCCTATTTTATTTTTATTTTATTTTATTTTATTTTATTTTATTTTGTGGTACTGGGAATGGAACCCAGGGGCATTCTACCTCCAACCTACACCCTCAGCCCTATTTTTTTTTTTTTTTTTTTTTTTTTTGCGGTACTGGGGATTGAACTCAGGGGCGTTCTACCTCTGAGCTACACCCCCAGCCCTATTTTTTATTCTTTATTTTGAAACCGAGTCTCACTAAGTTACGGAGTGCCTCACTAGGTAGCTGAGGCTGGCCGTGAACCTGGATCCTCCGGTCTCAGCCTCCCCAATGCTGGGATTACAAGCGTGCGCCACCACGCCCGGCTCTGATATTACTTTTAAATTCCAGAAAATAGCAAAAATTGTTGAGGACATGTTGAAATTGCATCACCTGTGAATTGCTAGTAGGAATATAAAAAGATCTGGTAGTTCCTCAAATAGTTAAATGTACAGTCACTTCCATACAATCCAGCAATTCCACTCCTAGGTATATACTTGAAAGTAATGAAAACACATGTCCATAAAAAACATATATGATGCCGGGCGTGGTGGTGCACGCTTGTAATCCCAGTACTTGGGAGGCTGAGACTGGAGGATCCGGGTTCACGGCCAGCCTCAGCTACCTAGTGAGGCCCTCTGCAACCTAGTGAGACCCTGTTTCAAAATAAAGAATAAAAATTAGGACTAGGGGTATAGCTCAGAGGTAGAATACCCCTGGGTTCCACCCCCAGTACTGCAAAATAAATAAATAAATATTAAATAAATAAATAAAGCCGGGTGTGATGGCGCACACTTGTAATCGCAGCATTTGGAAGGTTGAGACCGGAGGATTCCGGTTCTCGGCCAGCCTCAGTTTCCTAGTGAGGCACTCCACAACTTAGTGAGACCCTGTTTCAAAATAAAGAATAAAAAATAGGGCTGGAGGAATAGCTCAGAGGTAGAATGCCCCTGAGTTCAATCCCCAGTACCACAAAAAAATAATAATAAATAAAATAAATAAACATAAAACATATATGATGCCGGGTGTGATGGCCACGCTTGTAATTCCAGTAACTGGGAGGCTGAGACAGGAGGATCACAGGTCTGTAGCCAGCCCCTGCTACTTAGTAAATCCTGCCCAACTTAGTGAAACCCTGTTTCAAAATAAAGAGTAATCTGAGCCTGGTGCTGCATGCTTATAATCCTAGTACTTGGGAGGCTGAGACAGGAGGATCACAGGTTTGTAGCCAGCCCCTGCTACTTAGTAAATCCTGCCCAACTTAGTGAAACCCTGTTTCAAAATAAAGAGTAATCTGAGCCTGGTGCTGCATGCTTATAATCCTAGTACTTGGGAGGCTGAGACAGGAGGATCACAGGTTTGTAGCCAGCCCCTGCTACTTAGTAAATCCTGCCCAACTTAGTGAAACCCTGCTTCAAAATAAAGAGTAATCTGAGCCTGGTGCTGCATGCTTATAATCCTAGTACTTGGGAGGCTGAGATAGGAGGATCTCAGGTTTGAGGACAGCCTCAGCAAGTAGTGAGACTCTCATCAACCTTGTGCGATCCTGTTTCCAAATAAGAAATAGAATCGGGCTGGATGTGTAGCTCGAAGGTAGAATGCCTCTGGGTTCAATCCCCATTACCACACACACACACACACACAAAATAAATAAATAAAATAAAATAAAGAATAAAAAATAGGGCTAGGGGTGTAGCTCGGAGGTAGAATTCCCCTGAGTTCAATCCCTAATCCTGAAAAAAAAATTATACACACACACACACACACACACACACACACATGAATGTTTATAGCAGCTGTATTCGCAATTGCCAAAAGGTGGGAACAAGCCAAATATGCATCAACTGGTGAACAGATAAACAAATGTGGTTGATCCATACTATCAAATATCATTTGTTTATAAAAAGGAATGAGCCAGGTGTGGTGGTGCACGCTTGTAATCCCACTACTTGGGAGGCTGACACAGGAGGATCCAGGTTCAAGGCCAGCCTCAGCTACTTAGTGAGGCCCTCCGCAACTTAATTTCAAAATAAAGAATAAAATAATAGAGCTGGGGGTGTAGCTCAGAGGTAGAATGCCTCTGGGTTCAATCCTGTGTAAAGCAAAAAAAAAAAAAAAAAAAAAAAAATTAATTAGCTAGGTGCGGTGGAATTCCACTACTATAGAGGTTGAGACAGGAGGATCGTAGGTTCAAGGCTACCCTGGGCAATTTAGTGAGATTCTGTTTCAAAACAAAAAAGCAAACAAACCTGGCTGGGATGGTGTAAGCCTGTAATCCCAGTATTTGGATGGCTGAGACAGGAAGATTGCAGATTCAAGGCAAGCCTCAGCAAACTGGCAGAACCTTGTTTCAAAAACAAAAAGTAGCCGGGTGTGGTGGTGCACGCTTGTAATCCCAGCATTGGGGAGGCTAAGACTGGAGGATCCATGTTCGAGGCCAGCCTCAGCTACCTAGTGAGGGACTCCCGCAACTTAGTGAGATCCTGTTTCAAAATAAAGAATAAAAAATAGGGCTGGGGGTGTAGCTCGGAGGTAGAATGCCCCTGAGTTCAATCCCCAGTACCGCAAAAAAAAAAAAAGTAAAAAGGGCTGGGGTGTAGGTTGGAGATAGAATGGCTCAGAGTTTGATTCTCAGTACCAAAAATAAATAAATAAATAATAAAAATAAAGCTAGGCATGGTGGCGCACACTTGTAATCCCAGCATTCGGGAGGCTGAGACTGGAGGATCCGGGTTCGCGGCCAGCCTCAGCTACCTAGTGAGGGACTCCCGCAACTTAGTGAGATCCTGTTTCAAAATAAAGAATAAAAAATAGGGCTGGGGGTGTAGCTCGGAGGTAGAATGCCCCTGAGTTCAATCCCCAGTACCGCAAAAAAAAAATAAATTAAAAAATAGAAAGAGCAGGGGGTATACTGGGGGGAGGTAAAATGCCTCTGGATTCAACTGCCTGACTGAAACAAAATAATACAAAATAAAGCAAAAAAATAAAAAAATAGGGCTAGGGTGTAGAAAGTCCCTAGGTTCAATTTCCATTACCAAAAAAAAAAAAAAAAAAAAAAAAAAAGAATAAAGTACTAATACATATACAGTGTAAACAAAGCTTGAAAACATTATACTATGCTGGGTGTGTTGGCACATGCCTATAATCCCAGTACTTGGGAGGCTGAGACAGGAGGGTCGCAAGTTCCAGGACAGCCTCAGCAAGTAGTGAGCCCCTCATCAACCTAGGGAGACTGTTTCAAAAATAAAAATAGGGCTGAGTGTGTAGCTTGGAGTTAGAATGCCTCGGGGTTCAATCCCCGGCACCACAATACAACAACAACAAAGAAAACAAAAAACATTATACCAAGTGAAAGAAGCCAATTACAAGTCTATAATATGTAATTTAATTCATATTAAAATTTATAATAAGGAAATGTGGTGGCGTGGTGGCGCAGGCTTGTAATCCTAGCATTTGGGAGGCTGAGACCGGAGGATCTGGGTTCGAGGCCAGCCTCAGCTACCTAGTGAAGCACTCCGCAACTTAGTGAGACCCGGTTTCAAAATAAAGAATAAAGAATAGGGCTGGGGGTATAGCTCGGAGGTAGAATGCCCCTGAGTTCAATCCCCAGCACCGCAAAAAAGAAAAATGTATAATAAGGAAATGTATACGGCTGTTGCCTGCAATCTCAGTACTTTAGAGGCTGAGACAGGAGGATCAGCGCAGGTTTGAGGCCAGACTCGGCAGTTCAGCAAAGCCCTCTGCTGACCTTAGTAGCCCCTGTTTCAAAAAAAAAAAAAAAAAAACAGCGAGTCGGCGCCTCCCCCGCGCACACCCGCCCAACCCGGCTTGGGCGGCGCCAGGCTTGGGGGCCGGCGTGATTGGGCGGAGAGCAGCCCGAGGGCGGAGCTTACTTGGTTCCGTTTCCAAACATGTGCGGTCCTCATTGGTTATCTGAATTGGATGCTCGTGACGTCACGGACGTGCGCCCGGCATGTGAATGGGGGGCGTGTCCCTCCGAGAAGGAGGAGACAAGATGGCCGCGTCCGCTGGTCAGCGGTGTCTCTGGTTACTGAGCCGAGTGTCGCCGTGGCGGAACAGGTACAGCCGTGAAGGGGGAATTCTTTGGGGCGGGGGCAGACTGGGACTGGGCCAGGGTGGTAGAAAGGAGTCGTTTCTCCATCGCAGGTTTCTCCGAGGAGGATCCTAGCAGGGACGGAGCTACCTTCACCTGGAGCTGGGGCAGGTGCAGCAGGATTTAGTTAGGGCGTGGCCTGACCGCTCCTGCTTGCCCTTTCCGGCTAGTTGGAAGTGTATTAGGGAGGACATAAGCTGCCTGCTTGTGACTGGAGTGGACCCGAATGCCCTTTTTCTCAGGAGTTCTTGTTCTTGACAGGGGCGGTGTGATGTGGGAAGACTGGACTGGGAGGCGTTTTTCACTTTGGAAGAGGGTTAGATTTGTAATCTCAAAATAGTCTGTTATGAAACTATCGGGCTACTGGTTATCCTGGGGGCCCTTGCTTAAGGATAGAAAAGACCTGAAAGGTCTTCTAAATTCCTGCTTATTCTTTTTTGAGTTAAAAATGAGGTCCTGAGAGAGGGAGCAATATGATCAAGTTCACCCAGCCAGTTAGTAGCAGACCCAGGACTCCTTCCTGTACTTGTTTCTCTCTGGCAAGGACCTTTTCATTAGGCTGTCCACTCAGACGGCGTTTCTTGTACAGAAGTAGCTTGGGAGCATCTGGACTCTCAGCAAATGGATTAAAATGTTGGTAGCTGTGACTCAGAGTCAGCTACTCAGTGTCATTTCAAAGAGCTAAGGTTTGAGAGACGCACTGTACTTTCCTGTTTCCCATATGGTTCATTTTGTTAGTGTTGACCAAAGGTGACTTACCACTGTAGTTGGGAATGTAAAAGGATGCCAGATTTGGACTGAGAAGGAACAGAAACCATCACTGGCCTTTTGCTGGGAAAGCTTCTCTCTCCCACCACTAACCATTGAGAAATGGTGGTATTCTTTTAGGAAGGGGCTCTGCAATATGGTGGTAAGTGTTAGGATTTGGACAAGAGGTTCTCTGTGTTTTCAATGTTATCACTAGGTGTGCTGTTTATGAGTTGGCCATGAATTCATTTAAAGTATGTTCTGAATTGGAAAGTCTAGTAAATGACACTCTTAAGTGTTTTTTAAATGATGGTGAGCAGGCTGTTTCCTCACTTACCATCATTAAAAAGGGGAAAAGAAGCCAGGCGTGGTGGCACATGCTTGTAATCCCAGTACTTGAGAGGCTGAGACTGGAGGATCTGGGTTTGTGGCCAGCCTCAGCTACTTAGTGAGGCTCTCCGCAATTTAGTGAGACCCTGTTTCAAAATAAAGAATAAAATATTGGGCTGGGGATGTAGCTCAGAGATAGAATGCCCCAGGTTCCATCCCCAGTACCACAAAAAAGGGGGGGAGGGGGTGGAAGCAGAATGTGGAGTCTCATACTTGTAATCCCAGTTCTTGGGACAGATTGGAAGCCATCCTCAGCAACTTAGGGAGGCCTTCAGCAACTTAGTGAGATTGTTTCCAAATAAAAAAATTAAATAGGCCTGAGGGTGTAGCTTGAAGGTAGACTCCCCTGGGTTCAATTCCTGGTACCATGCATACCTCCAAAAAGAGGAGTTGAGGGGAGAAGCCAGGCACAGTGGTTAGTGGCTGTAATTCCAGTGTTTTGAGTGGCTGAGGCAGGAGGATCACAGTTTTTTTGTTTGTTTGTTTTATTTTTGCTGTACTGGGGATTGAACCCAGGGGCATTCTACCTCTGAGCTACACCTCCAGTCCTATCGTATTCTTTATTTTGAATCAGGGTCTCACTAAGTTGCAGAGGACCTCACTAAGTAGCTGAGGCTGGCCTGGAACCCAGATCCTCCTGTCTCAGCCTCTCAAGTACTGGGATTAGAAGTGTGCGACACCACGACTGGCTAGGATCAGTTTTGAGGCCGTCCTCCATAACTCAGTGAAACCTTGGGTTTTTTTCTTTTTTGGTACTGGGGATTGAAACTGCGATCCTCCTATCTCAGCTTCCCAAGTACTGTGATTACAGGCATGTGCCACCACACCTGGCACCCCCAGCCCTTTATTATTATTATTATTATTATTATTATTATTATTATTATTATTATTATTATCATTATCATTATTTGCGGTACTGGGGGTGGAACCCAGAGGCATTCTACCTCCAAGCTACACCCCCAGATTTATTTTTTATTTTGAAACAGGGTCTTACTAAGTCGCGGAGGGCCTCACTAAGTAGCTGAGGCTGGCCACCTTCGATCTTCCTGTCTCAGCCTCCCAAGTACTGGGATTACAAGAGTGAGCCGCAGGTTCATGGCCAGCCTCAGCTACTTAGTGAGGCCCTCTGCAACTTAGTGAGAGCTTGTTTCAAAATAAAGAATAAAAAATAGGGCTGGAGGTGTAGCTAGGAGGTAGAATGCCCCTGGGTTTCATCCCCAGTACTGAAAAAAAATATATATATATATAGTACATGGAAATCCCAAATACACTTTACTCATTCCCCAAATGCTAGCCATATTGTTTTATTATTTCCTGTCTCTTTCTCTATATGTATGTGTGTGTATATATTTTTTCTGAACTCTTGAGATTACTTTGCAGTCTTGGTGACTTTACTTTTAGCCTTTTTCCTATAGGACTTTTTTTTTTTTTTTTTTACATAATTATTGTGCAGTTAAAGCTCAGAAATTAGCATTGACACAATACTGTTTTTGGATAGATAAAGTGTATTCAAATGTTGCCTGTTGATCTACTACCTATATATATAATTTTTTTGTGTGTGTATGTGTGTTACTGGGGATTGAACCCAGGGGCATTCTACCTCTGAGCTACACCCCTAGCCCTTTTAATTTTTTTATTGAAACAGGGTCTCATTAAGTTGTGAAGGGCCTCACTTAGTTGCTGAGACTGGCCTTGAGCCTGCGATCCTGCTGTCTCAGCCTCCCCAGTATTAGGATTACAGGTGTGCATTACTGTGCCTGGCTCTAATTTTGTTTTTTGTTTTTTTTTTTTTTTTTTGCGGTACTGGGGATTGAACTCAGGGACATTCTACCTCCGAGCTATACCCCCACCCCTATTTTTTTTTTATTCTTTATTTTGAAACCGAGTCTCACTAGGTTGCGGAGTGCCTCACTAGGTAGCTGAGGCTGGCCGCGAACCCGGATCCTCTGGTCTCAGCCTCCCGAATGCTGGGATTACAAGCGTGCGCCACCACGCCCGGCTTCTAATTTTGTTTTTGAGAAAATTATTTAATGGTTTATTTTTGTTTCATTATAGCTTCCAACACTGTGGAAGCACTGCCGTGAATCACTACCGACAGTCCTTCTGGAAGCTTCCGCTTCGAACCTTCAGAACAGGTAAGGAAAACCTGGAGATGGTACTGGCCCTCTCTGTGTCTTATCTGGTAACTTTGTGTTTAACATTTTGAAGAACTGCCAAACTGATTTCCCAAGTGGCCATCCAATTTTACATCACCTCTTCAGGTATAAATTGAGGTAAACAGCTGGGCATGGTGGCACACACTTGTAATCCCAGTATTTGGGAGGCTGAGATAGTAGGATCACAGGTTCATGGCAGCTTCCGCTACTTAGTAAGACCCTCTGCAACTGAGTAAGACCCTGTTTCACAATAAAGAATAAAAAATAGCTCAGAGGTAGAATGCCCCTGGGTTCAATACCCAGTAGTGAAAAAAGAAGAAGAAGAAAAAAAAAAAAAAAAAACGGGAGTAAACAGAGGGTTGTTGTTAGAATTAAGTAAAGTACCCAGTGCAGTTGCACGGTCCTTTAATCCTAGTACTTGGAAGGCTGAGACAGGGGGATCATAGGTTGGAGGCCAGCCTCAGCAACTTAGTAAGACTCTCAGCAACCTAGTGAGAGCCTGTTTCAAACAAAATACTTAGCCAGGCTTGGTGGCATATGCCTGTAATACCAGCACTTGGGAGACTGAGATAGGAGGATTACAGGTTTGAGACTAGCCTCAGCTATTTAGTGAGATCCTGTTTCAAAATTTAAAATACCCAGGCATGGTGGTGCATCCTTGTAATCCCAGTACTTGGGAGGCTGAGACAGGAGGATTGCAGGTTTGAGGACATCCTTAGCAAATAGCGAGACTCTTATCAACCTAGCCAAACTCTGTTTCCAAATAAAAATAAAATAGGACTGGAGGTGTAGTTAGGAAGTAGAATGCCCTTGCACTCAGTACCACACACACACACACACACACACACACACACACACACAGTTTTTTAAAATAAAAAAGCTGGGTGTGGTGGTACACACTTGTAATTCTACTACTTGAGAGACTGAGACAGGAGGATCACAACTTCTCAGCCAGCCTCAGCAACTTAGTAAGAACCTCCACAATTTAGTGAGATCCTGTTTCAAAATAAAAAGTAAAATAAGGATTGGGGTGTAGCTCAGAGGTAGAATGCTCCTGGATTCAATCCCCAGTGACATAAATAAAATAAAAATTAAAAGGGCTGGGGGTGTAACTGGGTTTAGAATACCCTGGATTCAGCCTCAGCAACTCTGCGAGACCCTCTGCAACTTAATGTAACCCTGTTTCAAAATCAAATAGGGCTGGAGTGTAGCTCAGAGGTACAATGCTCCTGGGTTCAATCCCCAGTCCTGCAAAAAAATATAGAGGCCTGTGGTTGTAGCTCAGAGGTAAATAATATATTATTTTTATAAAATAATATACAAATTGAAAACAGTGCTGCTGCTGAACATTAAGGTACAAGTTTTTATGTCCACGTGTTTTTACTTCTCTAGATGGTCTCAGTTCTCGAGGACTGGACCTGCCGGGTCTTTTGGTTGGTTTTGTTTTTTTGTTTTTACTGTGTTGAGAACTGATCTCGTAACTTTGTGTTTAACATACTGAGGAACTACCAAACTGGTTTCCCAAGTGGCTGTCCAATTTTCCATCCCACTGGCAGTGTCTGAGTGTTGTAGTTCTCCACATCCTTTCCAACACTTTGGGATCATAGCCATCTCAGTAGATGAGAAGTGATATCTTACTGTGATTTGCATTTCCCTGACTACTAATTGTGTTATCCACAAACAGAATACCTTAAAAGTCTGTGATCAGGGCATAGGTAGGGTTGCTTCTCTGAACTATACCCCCAACCCTATTTTATTCTTTATTTTGAAATAGGGTCTCACTAAATTGTGGAAGGCCTCACAAGTTGCTGAGACTGGCCGTGAACCTGTGATCTTCCTGTCTGACCCTTCCAAGTACTGGGATTACAGGCATGAGCTACTATGCCCTGCTGAGGCTTACTTTCTTCTGAGGGGTGAGGGAGGACCTGTTCCATGCCTCTTGCCTACCTTTTTTTTTTCCTGTGTTTCCAGGGATATTCTACCTCCGAGCCACACCCCCAGTCCTTTTTATTTTTTTATATTGAAATAGGTCTTGCTAAGTTGCTGAGGGTCTCTCTAAATTGTCAGGACTGGCTCAGCTTCAGCTTCTGCCAGTCGTTCCTGTCACCACTCCCTTCTCTGCTGCTTGTTTATTCACATCATTTCATCTGTAAATATTGCTGAATATCTATCTATCTATCTATCTATCTATCTATCTATCTATCTATCTTTGTGGTACTGGGGATTGAACTGAGGGGCATTCTACCTCTGAGCTACACCCGCAGCCCTATTTTTATTTTTTATTTTTTGTTTTGAAACAGGGTCTCACTAAGTTACAGAGGGCCTAACTAGGTTTCTGAGGCTGGTCTTGAATCTGTGATCCTCCTGTCTCAGCCTCCCAAGTACTGGGATTACAAGCATGAGCCACCATTCATGCTAGCATGCCGGGCTCTGAATATCTATGTAAAAATAATGTGTTTTTTTGTGCTGCTGGGAATTGACCCCAGGGGCATTCTACCTTTGAGCTACACCCCCAGCCCTTTTGATATTTTTGTTTGGATGGGTCTCCCTGGGTTGCTTAGGCTACATTGCTGAGATTGTCTTTGAACCAGCAATTCTCCTGTCTCAACCTCTCACTTACTGGGAGTAAGACATGCCCCACCATACCCTGTTTTGTTTGTTTTACACAGGGACAGAGTCTTACCAAGTTGCTGAATCTGGCCTCGAACCTGTAAGCCTCCCAAGTACTGGGATCACAGGAATATGCTACCATGCCCAGATTCTTGCCTCCCTTCTGATGGTCTGCTGGCTGTTTCTGACATTCTTTTTTTTGCAGTATTGGGGATTGAACTCAGGGGCATTCTACCTCCAAGCTATACTCCCAGCCCTATTTTTTATTCTTATTTATTCTTATTTTATTCTTATTTTGAAATCTTATTCTTATTTTTATTCTTATTTTGAAAGTTTCGGAGTGCCTCACTAGGTAGCCGAGGCTGGCCTCGAACCTGGATCCTCCAGTCTCAGCCTCCCAAGTACTGGGATTACAAGCATGCGCCACCACGCCTGGCTTGTATCTGACATTCTTTGCTTATAGAAGCATTACTCTTCACATGATGTTCTCCCTGTGTGCATGTCGGTTTTTTTTTTTTGCGGTACTGGGGATTGAACTCAAGGGCATTCTACCTCCAAGCTATACCCCCAGCCCTATTTTTTATTCTTTATTTTGAAACAGGGTCTCAGTTGCAGAGTGCCTCACTAGGTAGCTGAGGCTGGCCATGAACCCGGATCCTCCGGTCTCAGCCTCCCGAATGTTGGGATTACAAGCGTGTGCCACCACACCCGGCTTTTTAATCTGTTTTTTAATTTCCCTACTTTGTAAGAGCACTGGTCATGCTGGATTCAAACCTTCCCCAACAAACCCATTTTAACTTGATAACCTCTCTAAAGACCCTGTCTTGGAGGATCGCAGGTTCAAGATCCTCATAAACCTAACAAGACCCTTTCAAAATTAAAAATAAAATAGAGCTGGAAGTGTAGCTTGGAGGTAGACGGCCCCTGGGTTCAATCCTTAGTGCCATGAAAAGAAAAAAAAACATCCTGTCTTGAGCTGGGCATGATGGTGCACGCATGTAATCCTAGAACTTGGGAGGCTGAGACAGGAGCATTGTAGGTTCGAGGACAGCGTCAGCAACCTACCTACTGAGATTCTCAGCAACTTAGTGAGACCCTGTTTAAAAAATATAAAATTAAAAGGGTTGAGGGTATCACACAAAGGCAGAATGCCCGAGTTCAATCCCCAGCACCACACACACACACACACACACACACACACACACACACACGCCCTTGACTCCAAGTAAGGTCCCATTCTGTGGTCCTAGGGGATAGGACTTAAGCACATGAGTTTTGGTGAATAACCAAAACCTCTAAATGAATGTTGAACTTATTTTTATGTGCTTATTGCCCATTTGTTTTTGGGGTTTTTTTTTTTTTTTTTTTTTTTTTTTTTGGTAAAATGTCTATCCAAATCTTATGTGCGCTTGAATTAATTTTTATTTATTTTTATTATTCATTTTGAACCTCCAGCCCCCCTTTGTGTGTGTTTTACAGCCTCCCAGGTACTGGGATTGCAAGCGTGCATCACCACGCCTGACTCACTACGTTTCTGGGGCTGTCTTTGAACCTGCGTTCCTCCTGTCTCAGCCACCCAAATATTGAGATTATAGTATGCCCTGCTCCAGATTATCTTTTAATTATTGAGTTATAAAAGCTTATAAGATTTTGAAAACTAATGCCTGATCAGAACTGCACCTAGACTGTAAAGGTCTGATCACAGAGCCCTGGGTGAGAAATGGTACCTGGCTCTGAGTCCTGGTGGCTAGCCGAGCGACCTTGATCTCTTTGTGATTCAGTGTTTTCATCTTACATTCTCTGACTATCTTGGCAATGGAGGTACATTGTGGTAACTTAGGAAAGAGGCCTGTCTATTACTATTTATTTTGAAATAGGGTCTCACTGAGTTGCAGAGGGCCTCAGTAAGTAGCTGAGGTTGGCAGTGAACCTGCAATCCTCCTGTCTCAGCCTCCCAAGTATTAGGATTACAACCGTGCGCCATCATGGTATCTTAAGGGTCCAGTGTCCTTTACCAAGGCATTCTGGGATGCACTGACTTTTCCTGGTCTCCCGGCGGTGCTATGTTTGCATGACTCCTCCTTATTCTTGTCTCCTGGGCTCAGAATTTTCCTATTTTTTTGTTACAGATGCCAGAAAAATGCACACTGCCCCTGCCCGCACCTTGTTCCTGCTGCGCCCCCTGCCCATTCTGTTGGCAACAGGCGGCGGGTACGCAGGGTACCGGCAGTATGAGAAGTACAGGGATCGAGAGCGGGAGAAGCTGGGATTGGAGATTCCACCCAGAGTTGCTGGTCACTGGGAGGTAGGAACCAGCTAGGGCCTCGTCCAGCACAGCTGTCTGCTGTTTCTAAATTGTCCCAGATGGAAATGTTGAATGAGTCATATTTGCTCTCTTGGAGCTCGTGTCTTCTGTGAGTTGTGGCCAGATGCAAGAGTTGTACCTTTAATGTCATGTTTAGTTCTGCTTTTGTCTCGAACCTCCTCCTGGTCTGTCCCCAGCCCTGAGGAGAGATTGGCTGCTGTTGTAATCCTCAGAGTTGACATCCTTGCTATCTAGTTATTCCTGCCCTTCTGGGTCTGAGGAGGCTGAAACTTGGACTTTTGTGATGTGAATTAGTTCTCACCAGGAACCAGACTGAAATCAACAAATCTCTTTGTTGCTGCTCAGCGCGCTCCCTGCCAATCAAGCTTCCGCAGTGGGGGCAGCCTGCGCGGTTGGCATTCTCCGCATTGCGCGTCGGCACGTGCTTCCTGCGGCCCACGTGACTGACTCAGAGGAGACATTTGTAAAGACTCAAATTCAACAGGAAGGTTAAGTTGAAAAATTGCCTTCTCTTAATCCATAATTTAGTAAAAGAAAAATCTGAAATATCAAAGGACCAGTGATAAGTCCCAATAGAGTGGGCAAAAGAGGGGGTGTAATTGATGCTTTGGGGTGTTTGGAGTGGAATAGTGCGTTCGGATCTTTTCGTGTTGTTCCTCTAGCTCCGTCGAATCCAGCACGTGTAGTGACGGTGACCCTGACGGCAAGCCCCAGTCAGTTTCTTTGGTAGCTGTGTGAACTTGAACATGTCCCTTTCTGGCTCTTTACCTATTCAGCTGTTGCGGCAGGGTGGAATGGAGCATGACTGAGATTCCTCCGCCCCACACAGTTCACCTTGAGGTCTTTGTTGGGACACCTAGGCATCCTTCTAAAACGCAGTTTGGATTTTGACCATTTTCCTCCCATAAAATCCAGTGAAAGAAGAATTTCACTTGACTTTTTGTTCTTTTTTTTTTTTTGGTACTGGGGATGGAACCCCAGGGGCATTCTACCTCCAAGCTACACCTCCAACCCCATTTTATTTTTTATTTGGAAATGGTCTCCCTAAGTTGCTGACAGCCTCAGTAGGTTGCTGAGGCTGGCTTCAAACCTGTGAGCCTCCTTTCTTGGCCTCTGAAGTACTGGGATTACAGGCATATACCACCATGCCCAGCATAGTTTTTATTTTGATTGATAGATTGATTGATGGCACTGAGGATCGAAGCCAGGGGCATTCTACCCCTAAGCTACACCCCCAGCCCAATTTTATTTCTTATTTGGAAATAGGGTCTCATTAAATTGTAGAAGTTCTTGCTAAATTGCTTCAAACCTGCCATCCTCCTAAGTACTGGGATTACAAGTGTGCGCTACCATGCCCGGCCATATTTTTTATTTTGAAACAGGGTCTCACTAAGTTGCTGAGGCTGGCCTCAAACCAATGATCCTCCTGTCTCAACCTCCCAAGTATTAGGATTACAGGCTTATGCTACCATACCCAGCATATTTTTTATTTTGAAACAGTCTCACTAAGTTGCTGAGGGCCTCAATAAGTTGCTGAGGCTGACCTCAAACCTGCAATCCTTCTATCTCAGCTTCCCAAGTACTGGCATGTAGTATAGGCATTTGCTCATGTACATTCTCTTTCTTTTTTTTTTTTTTTTGCAGTATTGGGGACTGAACTCAGAGGCATTCTACCTCTGAGCTATACCCCCAGCCCTATTTTTTATTCTTTATTTTGAAACCAGGTCTCACTAAGTTGTAGAGTGCCTCACTAGGTAGCTGAGGCTGGCCGCGAACCCGGATCCTCTGGTCTCAGCCTCCCGAATGCTGGGATTACAAGCGTGCGCCACCGCGCCCGGCTGTACATTCTCTTTCTTATCTTCTCTCTCTCTCTCTCTTTTTTTTTTTTTTTTTTGTGTGTGTGTGTGTGTGGTACTAGGGATTGAAGCCAGGGGCATTTTACCACTGAGTTACACCTCCAGCCCTTTTTATTTTATTTTTTAGGTGCTTTTATTGCTTTTATTGGTGCATTATTGTCTCATATCATAATGTAAATCATGTTGACACTTGGTGCCCCCCTCCTACCCCCCGCCTCTCTGTCTACCCCTTCCCATACAGAGGACTGAGACTCATACTGGAATTTTCATATATATTTTAATTTTTTATTTTAAAACAGCGTCTCACTAAGTTACTGCCCACTGGCCTAGAACCTGCAGTCTTCCTGTCTCGGCCTCCCAAGTACTGGGATTACAGGTGTGCACTATCACACCGCATGGATCTCACACAGTCTTTGTGAAACTGGTTTATTCAACTGGCCATACAGATTGGGATGTGGCAGACATGTGTGCACCTCACCCCGTGCCCATGTGCCTACCCCATGTTCTGGTCATATAATTCTGACTTTATAATAGTCATTTCAGACACACACACACACACACACACACACACACACACACACGTCTTCTGGTAGTGTATCACACAATTCTTTTCATGAAGGTAATTATGTAGTCTGAATCACACTTTCAAAATATGCTGTGTTGTGTCCCGTGACTTGGCGGTTTCCTCTCTAAACATATCATTCTCCATTAGACTAGTAAATTTAGCTTCTAAGTAAAGTACTTATAAACACCATAGCACAAGACTATGATTGTCCAGCCTATGATAGTTGTAGACCCAAGCTGGGGTCTCTGACTCACTCTACGACAAGCTTGCATTCTTTCAGGGAATTCCCACTCACTTCAAAGATATAACAAGAATTTGGAAGAAACCTAATTCCAAAATCATAAAAGACCAATGCCAATACTGTTTTAGCATCTATTTTTTGTATAATTGGGATTACTGGCAAACTAAGTTGATACCTGAAAGACGATTATTTGTAAAGAGGACAGGCTTGATTCATAAGAGCTGGGGCTGGGATAGTGACAGGACATGGGAATGGAGGGGCCTCGTGCAGGGCGTGGTCCCAGAACACTTACTGGTGAACAACTGGGCCTAAATTAGATATTATTCCTCTGGTTGAGTAAAATGGCCACAGGACCACTCCTGGCTTTTAACTAAGACTCCAGCATTTCATTTTATAAAGACCAAATTGTCTGGATTTAGAGTTGACATAAGAATTTAGGAGAGGCATTAGGTTGAGAGTTCTGAATTGGCGATTCGGGGTTGAGTTCTGGTCCCCTCCCCACTCCACCTAATCCCTGTCACTGCAAATGGCAGACTTTCCCACCTGGGGTAGTGACACACACCAGTAATCGCTATACCTGGGAGGCTGAGACAAGAGGATCGCAGATTCAAGGAGAGCCTGAGCAACTTAGCGAGACTTGCCTCAAAATAAAATAATTAAAAGGGCTGAGTGTAGCTCAGAGATAGAACAACCTTGGGTTTAATCCCCAGTACACATATTACAAAATAAATAAATAAGCCGGGTATGGTGGCACATGCTTATGATCCTAGTACTTGGGAGGCTGAGACAGGAGGATCAGAGGTTCAAGGACAGCCTCAGCAAGTAGTGAGACATTCATCAACCTAGCGAGACCCTGTTTCAAAATAAAAATAAAATAGAAGCCAGTCATAGTGGCACATGCTTGTAATCCTAGTACTTGGGAGGCTGAGAGAGGAAAATTGCAAGTTCGCAGCCAGTCTCAGCTACTTAGTGAGACCTTGTTTCAAAATAAAGAACAAAAAATAAAGCTGGGCATGGTGGCACATGCTTGTAATCCCAGTACTTGGGAGGCTGAGATAGGAAGATCGCAGGTTGGCAGCCAGCCTCAGCTACTTAGTGAGGCCCTCTGAAACTTAGTGAGACCCTGTTTCAAAATAAAGAATAAAAAATAGGGCTGTGGAGCCGGGCGTGGTGGCGCCTGCTTGTAATCCCAGCATTTGGGAGGCTGAGACCGGAGGATCCAGGTTCAAGGCCAGCCTCAGCTACCTAGTGAGGGACTCCACAACTTAGTGAGACCCTGTTTCAAAATAAAGAATAAAAAATAGGTCTGGGAATAAAGCTTGGAGGTAGAATGCCCTTGAGTTCAATCCCCAGTACCGAAAAAAAAAAAAAAAAAAAAAAG
>PVLC010008988.1:0-39101 GCA_004027655.1 Graphiurus murinus | reverse complement strand
GCCTCTGGTTCAATTCCCAGCAACACACACACACACACACACACAAGAATAAAAAATAGAGCCGGGCGTGGTGGCGCACGCTTGTAATCCCAGCATTCGGGAGGCTGAGACCGGAGGATCCGGGTTCGCGGCCAGTCTCAGCTACCTAGTGAGGCACGCCACAACTTAGTGAGACCCGGTTTCAAAATAAAGAATAAAAAATAGGGCTGGGGGTGTAGCTCGGAGGTAGAATGCCCCTGAGTTCAATCCCCAGTACCGCAAAAATTAAAAAAAAATAAAAAATAAAAAAAAGAATAAAAAATAGGACTGGAGGTGTAGCTGGGGGATAGCCAATCCCCAATACCATAAAAAATAAATGAATAAATAAATAAAATAGGGCTGGAGGTGTAGCCGGAGGGGGGGGTATAGAATGCCCCTGGGTCTAAATGAATAAATAAATAAAATAGGGCTGGGGGTATAGCTTGGAGGTAGAATGCCCAGGAGTTCAACCCCCAGTGCCCCCCTCCCCCACATCACACACAAATAAGAATGCAGTTTCCGTCCACAAGAGTACCAAGACCATTCAGTAGGGAAAGGACAATCTTAAATGGTGCTAGGAAAGCTGGATATCTACATGCAAAGGAATGAAATTGGACCCCTTCCCTACAGCATATTAAATATGTTAAAGAGCTGGGTGTGGTGGCGCATGCTTGTAATTCCAGTATTCGGGAGGCTGAGACAAGAGGATTGCAGTTTGGAGGCCAGACTCCGCAACTAAGCGAGACCTTGTTTCAAAATAAAAAGTAAAAAGGGGTGGAGGTATAGTTCAGTGGTTGAATGCCTTTGTGTTCAATCCCCAGGACAACAAAAACAAAAGGCCAGGGTACATATACAGGTGCCCCAGGTCGGGGTGAAGCTGGGGTGCTGTTTACTGAGGCAGTCAGGGAAGAAAGTTCTTGCTCAGTCCCATGAGAGCAGAGACAACAGGAGCAGACGTGACCTCGAAGGCCTCTCAGGGCAGGAAAATGGTCTGGGCGGGCCTGTGACTTGAGGACTAGCAAAGAGCCTGGAGTGGCTGGAGGAGCTGCTCCTGCAGGCCTTGCCTCAGCGAGGGCCCCGGGATCTGGTTTCTGATCAGATGGCTCTGGTTGCTATGGAGACAGTGTGAGGAGGGAGGGTGGAGGGAGGGGGACCTGTTAGGGAGCTCTGATTTGATGCCAGCTAGAGATGGTAGCTTGCATCAGGATGGGACCTGTGAAGGTAGGGGAAGGAACCTGAATCTGGTTATGTTTTGAGGGGAGAGCTGACAGGTTGCATTAGTGGTTTGGTGGAAGAGGGAGAGAAATGGAAAATGATTCTTGCTTTGTGACTTGAGCAGGTGGGGAGGGGTGAAGTAGCTTTTGACTTAGAGAGCTATGGAGAAAACGGGAATTTAAGACTATGGTACCTACCTGGGCATGATGGCACATGCCTGTAATCCCAGGACTTGGGAGGTGGAGACCGGAGGATCCCAGGTTCAGTCGGGGCCAGCCTTCTACAACTTAATGAGACCCTGTTTCAAAATTAAAAAATAAAAAAAGGGCTGAAGGTATAGCTTGGAGATAGAACACCCCGTACCCCCCACACACACACACACAATTAATAAAAAGACTTTGGAATTTGGAACCTTAACACAGTATCTATTTTACTTTTCTTTCTCTCTTCTTCCCTTCCTCCTTCCCCCTCCCCCCCCCTTTTTTTTTTTTTTTTTTTTTTTTGCATTCTAACTCCAAGCTATACCCTGCTCTTTTTTTTTTTTTTTCTTTTTGCAGTACTGAGGATTGAACCCAGGGGCATTCTACCTCCAAGCTATACCCCCAGCCCTATTTTTTATTCTTTATTTTAAAACAGGGTCTCACTAAGTTGTAGAGTGCCTCACTATAAGTAGCTGAGGCTGGCCGTGAACCCGTATCCTCCGGTCTCAGCCTCCCAAATGCTGGGATTACAAGCGTGCGCCACTACGCCCGGCTTTACCCTGCTCTTTTTTTTGAGATAGGATCTCTCTAAATTGCTGAGGCTGGCCACAAACCTTCAGTCTTCCTCTCTCAGCATCCCAAGCACTGAGATTATAATGTGCCACCAGGCCTGGCTATATTGGCTCATTTATGAAGTATCATTTATAGATTTTTGCCCATTTATCTGTTGTATATTGTGCTCTTTATATTTTTCGCCCTTAAATATCTTTGGGCCAGTTGTGGTGGAATGTCTGTAATCCCAGTATTTGGGAGGCTGAGACAGAAGGAGGATCCCAGGCTTCATAGTAAGACTCTGAGCAACTTAGGGAGACCCTGTTTCAAAACAAAAAATAAAATAGGGCTAAGGATATAGCTTGGAAGTGGAATGCTCCTGGGTCCAATCCCAAAAACAAATAAACAAAACTTTGAATACTACAAGCAGCCATTTTGAGCTTTGTTTTCATCCTTACTTTTTAGCTTTTGGAGTCTTGGGCATCTTAGAGTTGTGCAAAAATTATGGACTCTCCTTCAAAAGAAAGTACCCCAGCCAGGCGTGGTGGCACACACTTGTAATCCCAGTACTTTGGAGGATCACAGGTTTGAAACCAGCCTCGGCAACTTAGGCTCTCAACAAACTAGTGAGACCCTGTTTCCAAATAAGAAATAAAATTGGGCTAGGGTGTAGCTTGGAGGTAGAATGCATCTGGATTCCATCCCTAGTGCCAAAAAAAAAAAAAAAAAGAAGTTGCTTCCTGGGCTGGAATGTAGCTCAGTGGCAAAGCTCATGCTTTGCAAGTACAACACCCTTGGTTTAATCCCCCATACCACAAAGGGAAGACAAAAAAAAAACAATAAAACAAAAAAAACTTAACAAGAAATAAAAAGTGGTCGAGTAAAAAAAGTTGTTTCCTAATTCTCTCAGTGTGTCAGCTTTCCAACACTATGACAAATTCCACACCCAGCTGACCCTGTTTCAGAACACAAAAAAAGGTGTGCGTGGTAATCCCAGTACTTAGGAGGCTGAGACAGGAGAATCGAGGGTTCACAGCGAGCCTCAGCTACTTAGTGAGGCCCTCTGCAACTTACTGAGACCTTGTTTCAAAATAAAAATAGGACTGGGGTGTAGCTCGGAGGTAGAATGTCCCTAGGTTCAATCCCCAATATCACTAATAAATAAATAAATTAATTAATAATAAATAAATAAAAATGGGGCGGTGGGGATGTAGCTCAGAGGTAGAATCCAGAGTTCAATCCCCAAACCACAAAAAAAAAAAAAGAAAAGAAAAGAAGAGGAAGAAAAAAATTCCTCAGTGGTCCAAAGGGATTGGAGTTGCATCCTTCCTTGTTCAGTAGCCCAGACAGAAAGGATGAGCCTCCTGAGGCCTCTCACTGCTGAGGTGGCCGCACCAGTGAGACCTGACCCCACAGGCTTGGAATCCCAGTACTTGGGAGGCTGAGACAGGGAATCACAACTTAGCAAGGCCTTCCTCAAATTAGTGGGACCCTGTTTCCAAATAAGAAATTTTAAACAGTCGGGTAGAGGGTATAACTTGGAGGTAGAATGCCTCTGGGTTCAATTCCCCAGTACCAAAAAAAGAAAAGAAGAATAGAAATGTTAAGCTGGCCCATTCATCCTACATTGGCTGAGAGCTTGCTGGGCAGGTGCCTGGCTCCTGTGGGTCCGGATGGGTGGGTCCGCTGACCCCCAAGGCCGGGCCTTCAGATTCAGTGGGTGGAAAGTGTCCGCAGGCTCTTCGTCCCGGCAGGAGTGCCCGCAGGCCGTCTGGACTGCTCTTGTTCACTGGTTTACATCCTTTTCCTGGTCTGGCCGTTTGGTGTGTCGTCTGCCGGGGGCGGGCCAGCCTGTGTCTCCAGGATGAGCTGTGCTTCCGTGTCTTCTGTGGCACTCCCAGAGTTAGAACGGGTGGCTGGAGGTGGCTTTCTGGGAGGTGGCTTTCTGGTCGGCAGTGAGGTCAGCTGGGGGAGGTGGGGAGGGAGGGAGGGAGCCACTGGGGAAGCCAGCCCTGGGCCGAGCACAGTCTGGTCCTAGAGGCATCGTCTGGGGTGGCCAGCCCCACCCTGTTCTGCTGGGGCTGGGGAAGGCGCTGTGACTGTGACAGGCCCGCCTCTTCCCCTTCTCCCCAGGCTGCAGCCCCTCCTCTTAAAGAGGCCCTCGGGGCTCCCTGGCACCGACTGGAGCTGAGAGGGAGCTGTGGCTTTAACCCAGTCTAGTGTCCGCTCCTCAGCCCCCGCCCTGCAGCGGGAGTAGTCAGAACCTGCCCACCCTGAGGCTTCAGAGCTGAGCTAGAGGAGTCAGAGGCCAGAGTCCGAAGCCAGAGCAGAACCCACCTGCCAGTGAGTGAGCCCAGAGAAGCCACAGGTGACCTGCAGGTGACCAGCCTGGGAGCCGTAAGAGACCTGCAGCAGCAAGCTACTTTTCAGGGAGGTGCCCTGCCCTGGGCTGCTTCCAATCCGGTAGGAGTGCCCTTCTAGCTCTTTGGGGATTGCCAGTTGGTTCTTTAGTTGCTGGGAAGGATGGGGCACTGGGCCTGAGATCAAGCTGTGGCCTTCTGTCCCCTGCCGGGTCACAGGCCAGGCTGCATGAGCTCACTTCCTCCACGTCCTGTAGTTTCTCCTGCCTGCAGCCGGCAGGAAGTGAGGGAGCTGCCGGGAAGGGTGGGCAGCGCACAGGTGGCCCGGGCCCCCAGGCTTCCTCCATGCCGCCTTGGCCTCACGAGGGCCCAGAGGTGCCCAGATTTGTCCCCATGTAGCCATCCAAGGGCCAGGAGCGGGTGGCACACTACCTCTCTGTAGAGCCCTGCTCCCCACCCTGGCCAGAGGTTCCTTTTCTCTGGGAGCATGAGGAAGCCTGGCCACATCCTGCCTCTTTCCTCCCTCTCCTCCCTGAGCCCCCTGAGCCCCTGACTGGTCAGGCCCTCTTTTGGCGTCCCCTGATGACTCACCCTTTCTCCCAGGGAGAATCCATTTTTCCTATCCTCTACTTGGGACGTTTTGTCCACTTCTAGAACGTGGGAGAGGAGAGGTTGGCTGCCCTACTGGATGTAGCTGCTAGGTAGCCTTGCCCTGGGAGAGCTTGGGTAAGTGGCCCCGACCCTCGGTGAGAAGTGTGCAGACACCCGACCCGGAGCACTGGAGGTGTCTGCTGAGGCTTCTGAAGGGATGACGGGGATTTCCAGCAGGGAGCAGGAACCAGTTCTCAAGGTGTCTTTAGCTGGACACCTAGAACTACAAGGCCCCATAAGGTCAAGGAGAACTTTTTTTGGGGGGGGGTGCTGCCCTGGGGTCCTGCCTCCCTCACTGCCTTCCGTTCACTTCTGGGGTTGAAACCCAGATTTCACAAAGGTCTGGACTAGCCAGGTTAGGAACAGGAGTGCACGCCTGTACCACCCATCCTGGACATGTGCACACCCACCTGAGGCCCTGGCACTCCCACTCACCTACACCCATAGTACCTGCCAGCCCGCCGCTTCAGTTAGAATGTTCCATTCCACTGCGGGGGGGACTGTTAACTTCACCCAAGGCAGCGAGGGCAGATGGGAGCTTGGCAGTGCTGCTCGGGTATGAGCCCCGACCCACGTGATCATATTAGCCACTGCTTCCTGCTCAGTTTGGGCTCCCCTTTCAGAACTGCTGCCGGAGCCCTGACCTCCTCTTTGTACACCTTGGCCCTCTGTGGGTTTGCCTTTCTGGAGTGGGAGGGGAGCAGGAGCTGGGGTGGGAGTGAGGGTTTCCAAGCAGAATGCTTCTGGGGCTGGGCATGGTGGCACACGCTTGTAATCCCAGTACTTGGGAGGCTGAGACAGGAGGATCACAAGTTCTCAGCCAGCCTCAGCTACTTAGTGAGGCCCTCCACAACTTAATGAGACCCCATTTCAAAATAAAGAAGGAGCTGGGTGTGGTGGTGCACGCTTGTAATCCCAGCATTTGGGAGGCTGAGACAGGAGGATCTGGGTTCGAAGCCAGCCTCAGCTACCTAGTGAGGCACTCTACAACTTAGTAAGACCCCGTTTCAAAATAAAGAATAAAAAATAGTGCTGGGAGTATAGCTCGGAGGTACAATGACCCTGAGTTCAATCCCCAGTACTATAAAAAAAATAATAATAATAAAGAAGGGCTGGGGGTATAGCTCAGAGATACAATGCCCCTAGCTTCAATTCCCAGTTCCGCAAAAGAAAAAAAAACAAAAAACAAAAACGAATGCTTTTGGGCCATGGTCGTGGCTCTGCTCTGGGTCTCAAGTAAGTGAGCAGGAGGAACTTTCCTTCCCATTTCCCAGATGAAGAAACGGAGACCCAGACAACACCTGTGATTTGCCAAGGCTGTCCGCAGCTCTGGGCGGCCAGGATGACAGGGACCAGGCTGTGTCCTGCTTCAGAGTCCCCTGAATTCTGTTCTAGGTGGCCATCCCTTAGGCCACGTACTAGCTTCAGAGGTCCACTGGTCAGTCCGAAACTTGGTTGACTCTGAAAGTGGAGGGCAGGCGCCAGCACTTCCTGCCCCACCCCTCACGCAGTTCCTTTCCGGGGCCTGAGCTCTCGGACCAGTGAGGAAGACATCTCCGGCTTAGGGCCCAAAGGCTGGTGCAGGCAGAAGGCACTTGGGGCTCTGAAATGCCGCCCGAGAAGCAGCGACTTCTGCCTGGGAAGTGAAGGCGGCAGCTGTTGGGCCCTTCCCTCTACCCTCGGCTCTGAGCTGATGGACGGGGCCTGGCCTGCTCCCTTGGGGACAGGTGTGTTCTTTCTGCTTCCTGGGACCTGTCAAGACTCCCAGATGGTGCTTTGGGGAAACACTGATACTCTGGTTTCAGTGTCCTGTTTGTTTGTTTATTTATTTATTGCCACTGGGGATCAAACCCAGGGGCATTCTGCCTCCAACTTACACCCCCAACCGTATTTATTTTTATTTTGAAACAGGGTCTCACTAGATTAATGAGTCTCACTATTTGCTGAAGCTGTCCTCAAACCTGCAATCCTCTTGTCTCAGTCTCCCAAATACTGGGATTACAAGTGTGTACCACCATGCCCAGCTTAGCGTCCTGCTTTAGAAGAACCCCTGCCAGGCCCGCTGTCCTGTGGGCAAGTGCAGCTTGGGCGCCTCCGGTCCCTCCGGCAGCTCTTGCTGTCTGTCCTTCCTTCAGGGAAGCAGCTCCGAGGCTCCTGAGAGGTCCAGCTGAGCCTGGGGCAGAGCAGGGTGTCCATGGAGCCCTGGCCCTGGCCCTCAGGCTGGGGGGGTGGGGTGGGGCTCCCAGGTCTCTGCTCCTTGCTGCAGCTCTCAAGGGAGGAAATTCTGTGCAGCCTGTTTGCTGGGTGAGGCCTGGTGGGTCCCTCTCCGCAGAAGCAGTCCTGCCACTCGGGAGAGGCGGGGACAGGCTCTGCCGGAAGGGTCTGGGGTGGGCCAGGCCTGGGGAGAACGTCCCTCTTCTGTCCAGACCTTGTTAGCTTGTCTTTCTGCCCCTAAAGGCCTCTAGCATACTGGGGGTTCAGTGCTCTTGCAGGCAGCTGTCAGGGCTGGAACTTTCCTGTCTGTGGCCCAGGTGGGTTCGCCAGGATGCCACACGTCCAGCCTCCGAGGCTGGAGTGAGGTGATGTCTGAGTCAGGGCCTCAGTCTGTCCGTGTGGTGGCCGTGCCCACTTTCTGCCTAAGGCAGTCACTCTTGGGGACTGCATTTCTTCATCCAAACATGGTGACCAGAGCCTGCTTCCTTCCAGTGCTGTGGTTGAGGCTGGGGGTGGGGGCTGCCAGCCCAGGTCCAGCCCTCCTCCCTGGGACCTTGAGCACCTCTGTGGCCCTGGGCTGAGGAATGCTTGCTCTTCTCATCCCTGTTATCTGTGCATGAGGGGTGTGCCCCGCTCTCCCCTGGGGAAGGCCTGGCCAAAGTGCTTTTCTGAAGCAGAGCTGTAAAAAACAGGGCAGAGTGTCCTGGCTCTTTCTCGCCCCGGGCTGGTCTTCCCAGAGGCCACCCAGGCGCCCTGTTTCAGAAGAGGCTTTGATGGGTCAGAGCCGGGTACTGGAGCTTCCAGGCGGGGAGGAGCAAGGACAGGGCTGCAGCCGCCTAATGCCCAGTTCTCACCAGCCTGGCTGCAGGCTCCTCTCATTCCTCAGATGCTACTTTGTAACCCGAATTGAAAATGGGTCAGGTCCCGGTGAGGGAGGGGCTGGGGCCTGGAGTGCAGGGCTCTGATTCCCACCCAGGGCGCCTGGAAGCCTGGGCAGCGGCTGCCCCCCCTTGGGCTTGCTGGAGCACCCAGCCCCGGGGCCATGTCTACCTGCCTGCCACCCTCCCTGCCAAGCTGAGGTGCGGGGGAGCCAGGCAGGCTGGTCCAGCCCTGGAGACCAGCCTGGGGGATGGAGTGGGCTGGGCTGCAAGCCAAGCAGGTGTGTGACCGACACTTGTCTGTTTGCAATAGCCCTGAGCCTCTAACCTGTGCCCTGTGAGCCACCGGGACTGATCCAAGCTGGGAAGCGGCACCACCGTCCACCAGCGCCCCTGGAGCAGTGACAGCACAGGAGATCCTCTGGTGCAGGGGGGAAGGGGAGGAAGGAGGAAAAACAAAGGCGAGTGAGCGAGCCGCCAGAGCTTCGCACCGCCTCCTGGTGCCTGCCCACGATGTGTCAGTCAGAGGCGCGGCGAGGACCAGAGCTCCCAGCAGCAGCGAAATGGTGAGATGCTGTCCGCCTCGTCCTAACCCCTCCGTGCCCCGACACAGCCTCCGGAAGGTCAGAGTTAATGTGCAGAGGCCTCGAAGTGGAGGTGGCAACAGGGGGCCCGGGGGTCAGCCCCCACGGCTGGAGGGGCCCGGCGAGGGGGGCCAGAGCGCCCTGAGTAGGAGAGCCCGCTTCAGGTACCTGTGGTTCTGGCCACGCGGGGCCCAGCGGTGGGGGAGGCAGCCGCTGGGCTTCTCATTCGTGTCTCGGTCCCTGCGCCGCTGCCCGCCTCGGCTTCGGGCTTGGGCTGCTTGGGAGAGGGGCTTCCCGCACCTCTTCCGGGATTGGTCTCCGCGCTCTGCAGTGAGCGGGGGCGGGGAGCCTGTGGGAGGACAGGGATCTGGACGCGTTTGCGTAGCCCACCGCTTCCCTGGCCCTTGAAGATTGTGATGGGGGATGAGAGAGAACGAAGAGAAGCAGGCAGCTGGGAGCTGTGGGGCTGCAGCTCGCTTCTCCTGCCGGCCTGCTGGCTCAGCCCGTCGCTTCTACTCTGTCAGCGGCCAGCCGAGTCCCCTTTGTCCCTCAGTTTGCTCCACACCGTGGGAAACGGAGCACTCACAGTCATAGGTGGGCCAGTAAAGTAGTCATTTCCAGATGAGGAAACTGAAGCCCAGGGTCGTTCTCAGAGTGGAGGGCAGCTTGGAGGCCTTGGGTATTTTCTAGGCCTAGGTGAGTAACGGGGATGTTATTGCGGCCCCTGCGAAGCTGAGTGTGTCCTCAAGGCACTGAATTTGTGCTGGTGGAAGGGCGGCCCACCTGCCTTGGCTGGAAGGAGGGATCTGGCTCACGCGTGTCTCCCACAGAGCAGAGCTATGGGGACTCCCCAAAACCTGTGGCTGGGCTTTGGAGAATCTGGCCTCTTGTAGGAAGACCACACAGCTGGAGGGAGCCTCAGCATTTGGGGTGTGTGTGTGTGTGTGTGTGTGTGTGTGTGTGGTGTGTGTGTGTGTGGTGTGTGTGTGTGTGTGTTTCCTTGGAGATCGTGTATGGCTCAGTTCTTGGACTTAGCAGATGAGAGAGCAAGGGGCCTGGAGCTGGGGTTCCCCAGGCCCGCAGTGGGAAGCCGCCACCTACCTGACCAGGCCATAGCCCCGTACTCCCTCAGTCCTCCTGGTGCCGTGCGGCCAGAGCTGCTCCTGTGCTCAGACGGAGTGAGTTCGCAACCTCCTCCATCCTGCAGCCCCCAGTTCCCAGTTCTCCGCCAGATGGCAGGTGGGAAAGACTAGGAAATGAGTCTGCCAGGTGGAGGCAGCCAAAAGCCCCCACCGCTGGAGGGGGTCGGGATGAAGGGGCACTGCAGTGCTTGCTGGCCATGAGAGGCGGCTTGCTCAGGGTGGGGACAGTGATGGCAGCAACCAAGGGGGACCAGTCCTGGGTCCCTCTGAGACCCCGCTCCTGACCCCAGCTCTGCGTGGACATGTGCCCTGCAGGTTGCACTTCCCCCAGCTGGCCTTGCGGAGGAGGCTGGGCCAGCTGAGCTGCATGTCCAGACCCGCCCTGAAACTGCGCTCCTGGCCCTTGACCGTCCTCTACTACCTCCTGCCTTTCGGCGCCCTCAGGCCGCTCAGCCGGGTGGGATGGCGGCCTGTGAGCAGGGTAAGTGCACAGGCCTCGAGGCCCAGCCCTCTGCCTCTCGGTCGGGCCTGAGGTTGGGCTCAGAGGAGACCAAGAGGATTGGTTGTCAGAAGTAGAGGCAGTGCTGGGCCCCGGGAGGGCCCGTGTGGGAAGTTCCCTTGGCCGGGAAGACCCCGGCAGCTCTGGAGAAGGCCAGGTCGGTCAGTGGCCACGCAGGCGACAGCAGGCTCCGAGCACTCGTGTCCACACCCGCTCCCCTCTCTTGCTCCCTCGTGCCACCACGCTCTGGTTCTGTAAGCAGGCAGAAAATGGTCTAACTTTTGAGGTTAGAAGTGATTTTTTGAGAAGAATGCAGATGCCCAGGGTAGTTTGGGAAGGCTTGTGGTCCCCGTTAGGACCTCAGCTTCTGGGCAGACCAACCCCAAGGAGAAAACCCTGCTTCTAGGCTCTTGGCATCATAAAAGCTTGAGGGCGCTGAAGTACGCTGGGCGTTAGAGCGGGCTCCGGCCTGTGGCTGAGACTCGCCTGGGGCACAGCTGGGGCCACCCCAGGCGGCCGGGCATCACCTGGAAGGGAGCCGCTCGCTCAGTACCTGCTAGAAGTGCTAGAAGTTGGTGAGATGACACTGACGCCTTAGGGGCCGGCGCTTGGTGGTACTGGACAGGCAGCTCCGCTAATCAGGGGCCCTTGCAGTGTGAGCGGCTGCCTGGCCCTGCAGGGCTCCAGGACTCCAGTGTGTGGAGCTCCCGGCTGGAGGGACTGACAGAGGGGATCCAGAAGGACATTCCCCTCGGCTTCCTGGGAGACCTCAGGTGCGGGCAGCTCCTCGGAGTCGCTCAGACACAGAGAGCCGAGTGTGAGGCCTGCCCCCTGCGTGCCGGCCACACCCGTAGGGCATCTTGGCCCTGGTGATAGAGGTATAGCAGATCCGTATCTGAAAATGACCTCCTGGCTTTCTGTTAAGACAAGAGGAGTGCACTTCGGCCTGTAGAGCTGCCTCCCACTCCAGGAGCCTCCTGCCCTCCACCTCTCTCAAGCCCGGGCCGAGGGCAGCATGCACACCGCCTCCCGCCACTGTCTCTTCTAGGCCATTTATGTCCCCACCTCCCATTTCAAGAAGTGACTCTGCAGGCACCCCTTCTGGGACTAGGGCAGCTGCTCTTTGACCTGTGTGCAAAGCGACTAAAACGCCCCGAGCCGTGTGAGCGCCTGCTGAGTGCAATCTGGTTCCTAGTGAGAAACAGCCACATCACAAAAGCAGCCTGGACACCGGGCCTTGCCGGTGGGTTCTGGGTTCTGGTCCCTTCAGCAGTGGGGGCAGCGTGGTCAGCTCTGCCCTGTTTTGTGGCCTGCAGGTGGCCCTGTACAAGTCGGTGCCAACGCGTCTGCTGTCACGGGCCTGGGGCCGCCTCAACCAGGTGGAGCTGCCGCACTGGCTGCGCAGGCCGGTCTACAGCCTGTACATCTGGACCTTCGGGGTGAACATGAAGGAGGCGGCCGTGGAGGACCTGCACCACTACCGCAACCTCAGCGAGCTCTTCCGGCGCAAGCTGAAGCCGCAGGCCCGGCCCGTCTCCGGCCTGCACAGTGTGGTGAGGCCCCGCCCTGGAAGCGGGTCACCAGCCCCCAGGAGTGTCTCCCAAGCAGAGGCTCGCCTGCCCTGCACGGCCCCCTTGTCCAGCATGTTCGGGGCAGGGCTTTGGGTGCTTGGTAGATGATGGGGTGGGGTGTCAGCCAGGGAGAGGATTTCCCTCCTTGGCAGCAAGCCTCTCCTGGCCCCTCCAGATCAGCCCATCGGATGGGAAGATCCTCAACTTCGGGCAGGTGAAGAACTGTGAGGTGGAGCAGGTGAAGGGGGTCACCTACTCCCTGGAGTCGTTCCTGGGCCCTCGCACCTACTCAGAGGACTTGCCTTTCTCCCCAGGTGGGTCACTGGGCGACTGGGGCCAGGGCTGACCAGAGGCTCAGCCTGAGGCTGTGGACTGGCAGGCTGGCGCAGGAATCCGACTGCAACTTGGGGGCCTCCTAGAAGTCGTGCCGAAGCTGCACACGGGCCGGGCAGTGCAGAGCAGAGCTGGTCTGAGCCTGGCCTCTTTTCTGCCTTGCCCACAGCCGCCTCGTGTGACTCCTTCAGGAACCAGTTGGTCACCCGGGAAGGGAACGAGCTCTACCACTGTGTCATCTATCTGGCCCCCGGGGACTACCACTGCTTCCACTCTCCCACTGACTGGACCGTCTCTCACCGGCGCCACTTCCCAGGTGGGCCCAGGGCCAGCTTCACACACAGGCTGTCCACTTCCTGGTGTCAGGGGACCAGGCTCTAGGCTGGGGTTGTCAAGGCCAAGGCCACGAGTTGACCACGCTAGGTTTGCTAGATGTGGGCAGGGGACCCTGGAGGCCTGCTGTGCATTGGAATGACAATGGGGACAACAGGCCCTGAGTCCCTCTGGGTCTGAGGCCATCCTGCGGTGGGCACGCCAGGCTCCGGGCTTAGAGCATCATGTTCCTGTCCTCACAGGCTCCCTGATGTCCGTGAACCCTGGCATGGCACGCTGGATCAAAGAGCTCTTCTGCCACAATGAGCGGGTGGTCCTGACCGGGGACTGGAAACACGGCTTCTTCTCGCTGACAGCTGTGGGGGCCACCAATGTGGGCTCTATTCGTATTTACTTTGACAGGGTAAGCAGAGCTGGGACTTCCAGAGCCCCAGGCTGGACCTGTGGGCCCACCTGTCCCTTCTGCTATGCAGCCAGATCTGTTGGGTCTCTTAAGTTCTAGGAGGGCCTCACCCCGGCCAGGCACGGCTCTGGTGAGCAGCTGCTCCCAGGGGCGTCCTACCAGCTGAGGCCTGTTCCCCTTGCTGCCAGTCATCTCTGGAGGGGGCTGGGAGACATGGAGCATGGTGCTTTTGCCAGGAACAGTGGTCAGAGGTAGGGGCCAGGAGGGAACAGAAGTGAGCTTACAGTGGGTCGTGCAGACTGGAGTCAAGTGTGTGGGAAGGTACCTACCCTGCCTCCTGGGCAAGCCAGCCTGACAAGCGAGACTCTGCTGTCCACCTGCCTGGGGGCTGGCCTCAGTTCTCCTGGTCTCTCCTGGCCCTAGTTCACAGCAGGTGTTGGACTGCTGGCGTGATCTAGTTTAGACCAGGCTCCCTGGCCCCAAGATGTCACCAACACCCCTTGTGCACGGGGCTGGGTGGCGTCAGGAACAAGACACAGGTGGGGGTGGCACTCTGGGCCTGACCCCATCTGTCTTCCTCCCCAGGACCTGCACACAAACAGCCCACGGTACAGTAAGGGCTCCTACAACGACTTCAGCTTTGTGACACATGCCAACAAGGAGGGCGTCCCCATGCGCAAGGGTGAGCACCTGGGCGAGTTCAACCTGGGCTCCACCATCGTGCTCATCTTCGAAGCCCCCAAGGACTTCAACTTCAGGCTGAAAGCGGGGCAGAAGATCCGCTTCGGGGAGGCGCTGGGCTCCCTCTAGGCCCTTGACCTGCCCGTGGCCGCCAAGGGGTATTTCCAAACAGGAACGTGGGGGGCTTTTAGAGGAGCGTGAGGGGGTGCAGGTGAGGGGCTGCCTCCGAGGTGGGGGTGGGCCTGCAGGGACCTGAATGATTCACTCCTGCCTGGTCCAGAGCTGCAGCCAAGAAGCTGGATCCTTCTCACAAGGCAGCCAGAGCCTGTCATGCTCAAGAGAAAATGTATAGGCGGGATGATTTCCAAATTGCTGGGGTCTTTTTTAGCGTCGTGTAAACTGGAGAGACCCAGGACTCCTGGTTGAGTGTTAGTAGGTCTTGGATAGCATTTGGAGACGGTAAGTGCTAGATCGCCCTTGAGCCACCACCTTAGGGTGGACTTCCTCCTAGAGCACGCCACACGGCCTTCATGGCAGCCGCTTTCTGTTCCCACACCCGCCTCACCCTGCTTCTTGGGAAAGCGAAATCTCTCCTCTGCATCTGTGGCTACCACACGGCCCTGGCCTCTGCGCTGACTTCGGAGGACGGTGGCTAATGACGTGGACCTGCGCAGGCCCTGAGGAGTGACCGTCCGTGCTGCAGGCGAGACCAACTGCCGTCCCGCCTGGTGGCGGCCAGACTGACTGGGCAGGAGGGAAGAGTACTGCTGGTGCAAGGACTGTGGCACGGGCAGAGGACCTCGGTGCGTGGTGGGTCAGTGCCGAGTGACCGCACGCAGGCCTTGGGGAGCCCACTGCTGGGGACAGGGCCAGGTTTCATGTAGATCCTGGGGACGCTGTCAATTTCTCCTGCAGGAGAAGTCACTGAATTTTTTCAACTGTATCAGTAGCACAGTATTTTTGTATGAAAAGTGGGAGACTTCTGAACAGTAACTCATTTAATTGCAAGACATTTTGAAATAAAAATAAAACTCATTGTAGCTTTGCATTAGGTTCCTGAAGGCAGCCCAAGGCCTGTCCTGTAGCGTGCACGGCCTCCTGGCGAGTCCACTAGCACAGCACCCGCCGCAGGGCCTGGATGCGCGCCATGCAGGCGCTGACGGGCTGGCGCTGGGCCTGGAGCTCCTCGGCCAGCTGCTTGATCTGCAGCTCCACCTGGGCATGGGGGCGGGACAGGCCCTGCTGAGGGAGGCCTGGCTGGAGGGAGGGGCGCACATCCTGGGGCTGGCCCGGGCTCTCACCTCCTCCAGTTCTTCCCGCACCTGCTGCTCCTCATCCTGGTCCTCAGGCTGTGGCTCCTCCCGGCTCAGCTCCAGCCACCGACGCAGGCTGCTTGCTTGTCGCTGGCAGGACCTGAGGGTGAAGACACTTGCTACCTGCCGGGGTGCGCTCTTTTCCTTACTCTGGTACAGGGACTGAACTCAGGGGCGCTGTACCACTGGGCTACATCCCCAGCCCTTTTTAACATTTTGAGACAGGGTCTTGCTAAATAGCCCAGGCTGCCCTTGAACTTGGCTCAGCTTCCTGAGTAGCTGGGATTAGAGGTGTGTGCCGCCATGCCCAGCTTCAGGTTGAGTTCCTGGCAAACCAAGGAGCCTTCTCTGTCTCAGAGAGAAGTGTATCAGCTGATGCTGATATGGGGATGGCATGGGGAGAGAAAGATCCGGAAGGCCCAGCCTGAGCCTGGGAGGCCAGCACTTGTTCCTCTCTCAGCCTCTCTCTCTCCTCCCAACAAACAGCAACTCACATGGGCCAGGTGGAGACCTGAGAATGAGGGGACCGGTCAGTTTCCCTCAAATCTGAGGCCACTGCTTGTTGATGGTCACATGGACCCTGGGTGCAGACGGGGCCCAGGCCTGTCCTCCTGTACCGTCATCAGCGTGAGTCACTAGGTGGACACGAGGTCTTACAGTTTATCCCCCATTGAAAGCAGGGCCTCCATGCCAGGCGTGGTGGCGCACGCCTGTAAATCCTAGTACTTGGGAAGCTGAGACAGGACAATCACAGGTTTGAAAACAACCTCAGCAAGTAGTGAGACCTACCAAGACCCTGTTTCAAAAAAATAAAATCAGGCTAGAGTGTAGCTCAGGTAGAATGCCCCTGGGTTCCATCCTCAGTACCAAAGGGAGTAAAAAAGAGAGAAAGCAGGGCTTCTGTCCCCAGGTGAGGCCAACTTAGGCTTTCCTGAGCAGGACTGGAGGGAGGTAAAGGTGCCACGGCTGTAGCTGGGCATGGTGGCGCACACTTGTAATCCCAGTACTTGGGAGGCTGAGAAGGATCGCAGGTTCAAGGACAGCCTTGACAACATAGACTCTCAGCAATCTAGTTTCAAACTAAAAAATAAAATAGGGCTGGGGTGTGGTGCCGAGGTAGAACTCCCCTGGGTTCAATTCCCAGTACCACACACACACAAAGTGCCGCAGCCGAGGGTCACTGGGCCCCTCCCCACCGCAGGCGGGCCACCCACAGGACGCAGGCCTCACCGGAGGTTCTGCTTGGTGGCCTGATAGTGTTGTAGCTGCTGCTGGATCCCCTCCAGCTCAGCCTCCAGCTGCATGTGGCCTGTGTCAACGGAAACGGGACCGCAGTGAGCGGCCGGTCCAAGGTGCGGGAGCAGCCTGCCCTGGCGGCCCGGGCCTCACCTGCACCGTCAGAGCCAAGGCCTGTCAAGCCCCCAGGGAGGAGCAGGTGGGGGTCAGGGGTGGCGGGCTGTGCTGGCACCTGTGAAGGAAGGAGGGTGGACGCTGAGCAGGGCAGCCAGGGGAACGCTCGGAGTGCTCCCCGTCTCACCTCAGGGGCAAGGGGGGCAGAGCCCGGTCCCTGCCCCGCCCGCAGGGCCTGGCACAGTTGGGAAAGTCCACACAGGGCTTCTTGCTGCCCCAGCCAGCACTGCTTCAAGCCTCGCTTGGCCTTCCACCTCCGCCTGCTCCCAGCTCACGACTGTCCACCACAGGACGGCTCTCCCGCTCCTGGGAGTGGACCTGCCCCCGCACTCACAGCCCGCCTGCCCGAGTGCTGAGGCCGCACGGCCATGTCCACCACCCCCCTTCCCCACCAGCTCCTGAAGTGGCCTGAGTGTCCATTACACCCTCGTGGGCTCTCGGTTCCTGGCCACCCCGCCCAGGGTCCTGTCAGCCCTCTGTCCTTGGTGACCTCAGGGCTTCATCTGCAACATCTGGGGATTTTCCATCCAGATCTCTGGCCCCAACCTCTTCCCTGAGGGCCGGACTCCATGCCATCTCTCTCAGCTCTACCAGGGTCAAAAGGGACTTCACCTGGAGCAGCCCCCCGCTCTTCCTTCTTTCTGTAAAAGAACCCGCCTCTCCCCAGTTACTCAGGCCAGAAGCCTGTCCTTCCCTGTCACCCACCACAGCAAGCCCTGCCTCGTCAGCCTCCGAGAGCACCTGTCCATCCCCACATTGAGTGGCCGTGGCACCCAGGCCACCAGCACCTTGTGCCTGGACCACTCAGCTCACAGCTGCCTAGCACTGTGGAAGTCCAAGTTACAGACGTGCAGCGCCCCTGCCAGAGCCCGGCAACTTCCTCCTGAATTCCAAACTTGCCACCATGGTGCCCAACCTGCAGAATGGACAGCCTACATGGTCTGCACACAGGATTCTCTTTGGTGGTTCTCAAGGGCAGGCATGGCAGGCTGTTTGGCGCCTGTCCCTGGGGCCTGGTGTGCAAGGGCACCTACACTTGGGGAAGGAGTGAGCCCTCTTGCACCGGGAATTGTAGAAACGGGCTGAGCTGTGGCCACAGCCTCGGGGGGGACTCACTCTGGCCAGTGCCCCCACTCCTCGGGGCACGAAGGAGGCCGGGGCCAGCGGCAATGGCGCCGGGCCGGAGCCGGGCTCGGGAGGCCGCGTTGGGTCAGGGGCGCGGGGCAGGAAAGGCCCGGCCAGGGAGGAGCCTGCCGGTCGGGGCTGTTGCACAGGAGGCTGCTCAGGCCACGGGACTTCTCCGGGTTTCTCAGATCTGAAGAATAGGAGGGAAAGCAGTCATCTACCCTAAGACCTCAGAAATGCGTCCCAGGCAATGGCGCCAGCTACTTTGGGGGATCCACACCACAAACTTACCCCCGCCCCCCAAGAGTGCCAGACCCTGGGGGCCCCTGGCTCTGCGCAGACTCCAGCAGGAAGTGTGGGCATCGCGGCTGCTTCCTTGCCGAGCGGGTGGTGCTGCCAAGAAGAGGCTCGGGTCGGTCCTGGGGCCTGAGGCCTCCTTGAGGCGGCGGCACACGGCAAGGCCCTGGCTGCGGTCAGCAGGCCCAGGGGGTGCACTGGGCCTGGCGAGCCTACCTCCGTCCCCTGGGCATGCCGCACCGCAGGTGACGCGGGTGCTCCCTGCACGGGAGGGGCGCAGCAGGGACGGGTTGGCGCCCCACCCACTCACAGGACCTGAGGTGCTCAGGCAGTGACTGCCTCAGAAAGGGGGGGGGGGGCTTGGGGACAGCATCCAGGGAGGTGAAAGGGCAACCAAAAAGGGGCTTCTGACACAGCCTTGGAGGCCTGGGGCGGGTAACAACTTATTGCGTGTGGTAGGAGGGACAGGAAGGTGTGGCGGGGAAGAAACATGCATTTCCTGAGAAAAAGAGGGCCTGAAAACCGCTCCATTCCCTGGGAGGACAGATCCCGAGCAGCTCTGCTGTTGAATGCCCCCCGCCCCGCCCCCGGGCCAGGCTTCTCCTCCTGTGCCGTCCACCTTTGGCCACAGTGTTTAGAAGGAAGGGGTGCAGTGGCCACTCACAGCTCTGGCAGGTGGGGCTCCCCGGCAGCCAGTGCCAGGCTGCCCGCGACGCCGTGAAGCCGAGGGGCTCGTGCCCTCCTGCTGTCCCAGGTGGCATCCCCAGCTCCAGCAGCAACATGGTCAGGAAGGGAACCCTCGAGCATCACTCTCCTGCTAGGCCCCATGGGTGCTGGAGGCTGAGGCTCCCTGCCTGGGCCCAGCACCTTCTGTTTCCAGAGTTCCGCACAGCGGCAGACAGCACGGTGGAGGCTGCGGGCAGCCTGCAACACCACTGCCATTAGCTTCTGCCCTGCTCCCTGCCTGCCTGCCCCCACGAGAGGCGCCTGGCCTACCTGGACCTGCTGCTGGGTCTGCAGCTGCTGCCGCAGGGCCTTGGCACCAGCCGTGAAGCGCAAGAGCCGCACAGTGCCCTCCTGGAGGAGCCCCTGGTGGTAGGCCTGCATCGCCTGCTCCAGACGCACCTTCTTCCTCCTCCTCTCCAGCACAAAGCCCAGCCACGCAGCCCAAACCTTCAGGAGGGGCAGCAGATGAGGCCTGGGCCTCTGGCTCCAGGCACCATCACGATCCACCTACCAAGCAGGCCCCTTCCCTCCCGCAAGGCAGAAGCAGCAAGTAGACCTGTCACCTTGGCCTGCAGTGAGAAGGACCAGAACCACAGGGCCCGCGCTGTGGCCCGCTGCTCCTGCTGCCTGGCTGCCAGCTGCGAGCCAGAAAGACACAGTTACCCAGGCCACTGACCACCCCTGCCCAGCTCATCCCTCCCTCCCTCCACCAAGAAGGGCCCAGCCCGGAGCTCAACACCATCATCTGTGATCAATGAATGGTCTGGAGAGCCGGGGCCCCCTGGGGGAGCGGGCTAGGCCTGGGGAGGGTGCTGCGAGGACTGGGGCAGAGGAAGAGCAAGGGGGACCCCAGGACATGAGGCTTTTGTTGTACAGAATATGTGCAATTCCTCTGGTGCTTTATCGAGGCCGCCTTGAAGTGACTAGCTGCCCTCAGACCACAGAAGGCAGGAGCTGCTGGAGCAGGAAACCAGTGGCAGTGAGGCAGGGGCGGGCTGAGCGAGCCCTGTGTGTTCAGCCACCAGTTACCCACAGCCCAGCCATAGGACGGGGCGGGGGAAGGTGTGTGCTGGCTCCCACCTGCTGTTGCCACTGGCGGAAGCAGACCCTGCCGAGTCTCTGTGCCAGGAGCTGGGCCCCCTGCCTCTGCAGGAGCTGGGGAGAGAGCAGCACACACAGGTCAAGTGCCCACGCCTGCGTCCCAGCCCAGGCCACATGGCCCGAGGGAACTGCCTGTTGCCAAGGGCTCCTGCACAGGCAGCGGGCATCCAGGAGGCTCCGCAGGTCCCCAGCTGTGACACGCCAGGGAGAACCAGGTTTCTCTCTGGAGCCGTAGTCCCCCATGGAGACCCGCTGCCAGGAGTGCCCAGAAGGCTCCTGCAGTCTTGCTCCCTAGGGAACCCCAAACTACCCAGCACCCACACCCACACCGGGTGCCAGAGCTGCATCTGCTGAGGCCGCGAGAGGTGGTCTCTTGGTCTAGACACCCTGCCACGTGGGGTACGTGCAGAGCCGCTGTCCCTGCCTCACCTGTTTCCTGACACACCCCAAGTGGTGTGCCTTCCACCGCGCCAGCCCCTCCAGCAGCAGCTGCCGGCGCCAGTGCTGGGCCGCTCTCTCCAGCTGGGCTCTCTGCAGGGCTGCAGTCCGGCTGCGGTCCCGCCAGCGCCGGAACCAGGTCCGGAGGCGGCCTAAGGCAGAGTGAGGCCCAGCCTCCGTGAGCACCCTGGGGACCCCAAAGGACCCCTTGTTTACTGCTGTGCCCCCAAGGGTTGGCCCTGAGCCGCGACCTGTCCGTGGCCAGAGCAGGTTGCCCGAGGTGACACTTGGAAGGAGACCCTTGGGTCTGAGGAAGGGAGCCTCGGGCGGGGGTGGAAGCCGCGGGAGGCAGTCTCACTGTGCCGGGGAGGGAGGAGGACGAGGCTCAACATCCAGCCGCCCAGCCAGCCCTGGGTAGCGGGCACAGTGGGCTGCCAGCTCGTGCTGACCCCCAGGCTCTGCACACCAGATTCTCTTTGGTGAGTTTTTCTTGGGTCCTGAGACCACAGGAAAGTAGACACTGGGCTACTGACCAACGCCCAGACGGGAGCCCCAGGGCCTGCCACGGCCACAGCGCTGTCTCGAGCATCTGCTTAGCACCTATGCGGCCTCGCGGATTCTTGAGTGACAGCCTGGAACGGCAGGTACTGCAGACCCAGGGTACCAGTGAAAGGACAGGTGGAGAGGGCACCTGCCCGAGGCCACACCGCCAGGTCAGGGCCCTTGCCTGCTCTTTTTTCCTTTGCCATACTGGGATTGAACCACTGAGCTACATCCCCAGCGTTCTACTGCTGAGTCCCTTTCTTAGTTTTTGAGAATAAGTCTAAGTTTAGGCTGGCTTCGAACTGGTGATCCTCGGGCCAGCCTCCCAGTCACTGATATGACGGGCATGGGCGACCATACCCGGCCACACTTGCACTCATTAAGCACGCCACTAACGTGTCTCACAATGGCTTCTCCTTCACCCCACCTCCCCCAGGACCCAGCCGCGGTGTGCCTGGGACTCTGAGACCTTATGATAAACCCAGAAACTGGTCCTACGCACCTACTACATGCACGGTGTCTTGTTGCCAACCTCCCAAGTCCCCTGGGCCATCTCTAATAGACATGGCAAACCCAGGATGGGCTACAAGCCACTCCCCCTGCCCCCAAGGAAAGTCCTTCAGAGAGAAGTAGCTTAAAGTGCACCTGGAACCTAACTTCCCGCACCAGCCAGGAGTGGGCACCAGACCTGTAGGCAAATGACCCAGCCTGTGTGCACAGCTGTACCCAACCCAAGCCAAGGGGCAGGCTAGACACTCCATCCTTTTGCAGGAAAGAACCAGAAAGATCCGTGCCCACCAGCACACAGCACCGAGCCCGAACACAGGGGGAGGCTCATCCAGGAGCACTCCATTACAGAGTCAAATCATCAACTCAGATCAGTTTTCTCTGTGGTCAAATTTAAAGCATTTCTACCCAGGCGCATGCTTATGATCCCAGTACTTGGGAGGCTAAGACAGGAGGATCACAGGTTCACAGCCAGCCTCAGCAAGTAGTGAGACTCTCATCAACCTAGTGAGACCTTGTTTCAAAATAAAAATAAAATAGGGCTGGAGGTATAACTCAGAAGTAGAATGCCCTGAGTTCAAGCCAGGCATGGTGGCGCACGCTTGTAATCCCAGTACTTGGGAGGCTGAGACCGGAGGATCCGGGTTCACAGTCAGCCTCAGCTACTTAGTGAGGCTCTCCGCAACTTAATTAGACCCTGTTTCCTAATAAAGAATAAAAAATAGGACTGGGGGTATAGCTCGGAGGTAGAATGCCCCTGGGTTCAATCTCTAGTACGCAAAAAAAGGTAGAATGCCGAGTTCAATCTCCCCCCCAAAAAAGACACCCCTCCCTTCTGGCTTTGCTTTTCCTTTCCCACGGAGCGCAGGCCTTGGCTCTTCACTGTCAGAGACTGCTTGGGAGCCCTGGGAGGGAATCCAAGGACACAGTGGGCTGAGCAGTGCCCCCCACATGCATGGCCTTCCTGGAACCTGAGAGCAGGAGCTTATCGAGGTGCAGAATAAGGTCACATCATAGGAGAGCAGGGCAGGCTCTAAGTCCAATATGCCTGCTGTCCTTATAAGAAGAGGCCCAGAGCATGGTGGTGCACGCCTAGAATCCCAGTAGGTGGGAGGCTCAGACAGCAGGATCACAGGTTCGAGGACGACCTCAGCAACTTAGGTCCTTTAGCAATTTAGCAAGACCCTGTTTCAAAATGAAAAAATAAGCTGGGCGTGGTGGCGCACGCTTGTAATCCCAGCATTCGGGAGGCTGAGACCGGAGGATCCTGGTTTGCAGCCAGCCTCAGCTACCTAGTGAGGCACTCCACAACTTAGTGAGACCCGGTTTCAAAATAAAGAATAAAAAATAGGGCTGGGTATAGCTCGGAGGTAGAATGCCCTCGAGTTCAATCCCCAGTACCGCAAAAAAATAAAATAAAATAAAATAGGCCTGTGGGTATGGCTTGAAGGTAGAATGCCCTTGGGAGGGAGGAAGGGAGGAAGGGAGGAACGAAGGAAGGAAGGAAGGAAGGAAGGAAGGAAGGAAGGAAGGAAGGAAGGAAGGAAGGGAGGGAGGGAGGGGAGAGGAGAGGCAGGAGGAGCCTGGAGACAGGAGAGCGCACAGGAGACGGCTGGAGCTGGAGAGGCCCTGGGGCTCGCGCGCACACCTTGACTCCTGGCCGCAGCAGCGCTGTTTGAGCCTCCCCGTCCTGGGAGCCCAGAGAACCCGCACAATGAGGAGCCCGAGACCGTGGGGGCGAAGGGAACCCCCGCCCCCCGCAGCTCTGCATCCTTCACAACCCTCTCAACAGCAGGCTTGCTTCCAGGGGCCCCACTCACCCTTGCCCAGCGCCCTCTGGGCCTCCCTGAGGGCATCTGCCTCCTGCTGCCGGTAAAATATCCGCAATGTTGCTGTCAGCCGCCACTGGGCCAGGACCTACGGCAGGCAAGAACAAAGAGGTGAGCGCCGCGTGTCCGGACCTCAGGGACACCGAGGTCTGCGGAGGTGCTCCTGGTGAGCTGCTGCTGCCGGGTCTGACATATGTTCCAGGCAGTGCCTGCCATCTGCACAGACCACCACAGGGACCCAGGACCGGGGTCTCTCAACCTCGTGGGAAGCTCCAGACCTCAGGGCAGGGACTTTCCTGTCACAGGGCTTAAACTTCCTATCGTGCCACAGAAGTGCTTACATGGGCTGGAACTCTATTATTATTATTTTTGTGTATATGTGTTTGGGGTGGGAGTGCTACTGTGGATTGAACCCAGGAGCATTCTATCTCCGAGCTACACCTGCAGATCTTTTATTTTCTATTTATTTAAAACAAGGTCTTGCTAGGTTGGTGAGAGTCTTGCTAAATTGCTGAGGCTGACCTCTAATCCACAATCCTCTTGTCTCGATCTCCCAAGTACTGGGATGACAAACATACACCACCATGCCTGGCTTAATTCTTTGTTAAACAAAATAGATACACTATATACACTCTTTCCTATAAGAGAAACACAAGAAATCACAGTAACACTTTAAAAAGAAGTCAGGCCGGGTGTGGTGGGGCACGCTTGTAACCACTTATACTTAGGAGGCTGAGACAGGAGGATCCCAGGTTTGTGGCCAGCCTCAGCTACTTAAGAGGCTCTCCACAACTTAGTGAGACTGTTTCAAAAAGTAAAGAAAAATAGGGCTAGGGGTGTAGCTCAGAGGTAGAATGCCCTGGGTTCAACAAAAAGTCAGACAACTAGGGGAAGCCCCTCTGCTCCACCAAGGGTCATAAAGTCCAGTCCCGCCAGAGGCCTTCCAATGAAGCCCAGAAGCCAAGCTGAGGCCCTCCTCCCAGAGCAAGGGATGCCCAGCCTGGCTTCAGAGCTTTTCTTTTCCTGTGGAACTGAACTCAGGGGCAGTCTACTTCTGAGCTACACACTCAGCCCGTTTTATTTTTTATTTTGAAACAGGATCTCACTAAGCTGAGAGTCTTCCTACTTGCTCAGACTATCCTCCTGTCTCAGCATCCCAAGCACTGGAATTATAGGCACACACCCCTGCGCCCAGCTCAGCACCTTCGTGTGTGTGTTACTAGGGATTGAGTCCGGGGCATTCTACCTCTGAGCTATACCCCCAGCCCTATTTTATTTTTTATTTGGAAACAGGAGTCTTGCTAAGTTGCGGAGGGCCTTGCTGTGTTGCTGAGGCTGGCTACGAACTCGCAATCCTCCTGTCTCAGCCTCTCAAGTACTAGGATTATAGGTGTACACCACCATGCCCGCTCGGTACCCTCTTCTGACAGCAGAAGGCAGCTCAGTGATGCACTTCCATGGTTCCTACAGTAGAAAGTCCTACGTGTGTGGAAGAGACTGGTTCTGATCAGGACTGGCTCGCTTCCTGTGTGCCATGTTTTTATTGCAAGGGGCACTGGTTCATGATTCAGGAAAGCTTGGCCACTCTAGACACGGACGTGTGTGCTGGACGGTGACCTTTTCAGTGTTTTGGTTCAGTGCTAATCTCTGTAGCCAGCCCCTCCCCCACACCCCAGCTAGACCGTGGCTCCCAAGCCCCGGGGGGAGCAGCTAGCCCCTGTGCCTCACCTTGGAACACATGGTCCTTCTGTAGTGGGCACTCGCTTGTGAGGTTTTTCTGGCCTCGTCTGCATGGGCTGCAGTGTTCTCTCTCCAGCGATGTAACACCCACCTGCAGGGGCATGGGCCGGGCGAGGGCAGTGACTCCGGATGGAGAGACCTGGGAGGCGTCTAATGACTCTGCCTCAGCGTCCATCCCACGGACACCCAAGTTCAGGCTCAGTCTACATCCAACAAACAAGTGCTGAGCCCCGGCTCGTGCTGGACACAGGTGAGCACCAGGGACCCAGCAGTGTGCGGACGGAACACCACATCCGCAGGAGTCTGAGGTCAAAACCCTGGACCCCTGAACAAGAGGAAGGCGACACAGGGAACAGCAGAGCCACAATCACGAGATGAGAACACAGGTGGATTCACAGCAGAGAAGTACAGAGACACAGAGAAGCCAGGGGAGAGACCTGAAGAGGAAGCTCATGCAGTTTGGGGTTTTTTTTTTGTGTGTGTGTGTGGTATTGGAGATTGAACCCAGGGACATCCTACCTCCAAGCTACACCCCCAGTCCTATTTTCTTTTTACTTTGAAACTTGCTGAGGCTGTCCTTGAACCTGTGATCCTCCTGTCTCAGCCTCCCAAGTACTGCGATTACAGATGTATGCCACCACACTTGGCTGTGAGGCCCTCTCTTCTACCCTGAAGTACCTTTCAAGTCCACAAAGTCCTCAGCCCACAGGCCACCTAGAACGAGCGCCCTGCACAGTCCAAAGGAAGGAGAAGAAAGAGGAGGCCGAGGGGGAGTGTGGTAGAGCCTGGTCTAGGAATGGAGGGCGTGCCATACGAGGCTGGTCCCAGAGGGCTGGGAGGTGACTGGAGAGTCCCTGAGAGGGGCTGCCTGGGAACCGACAAGAAAAGGGAGTCATGTGGGCTCCAGGGCCAGAGGAGATGAGCCTGAAACCGCAGACAAGGCGCCAGGAGGCTCCGGATGGGAGAGCCATGGCGGGCCTGACGGGAAGTGCCGAGGCCCCGCCACACCGAGATGGAGGGTGCACTCGGGCTCACTGCACAGCACCCGAGGCCCTGGCCCCAGCAGGCCCCCCCTCGGCCTGGAGCCCTGGAGACTCACCGCAGCAGCTGCCGGTCGTGCTGGCGCTCCCGGGCCGCCACCTCCTGCAGGATGCTCCGCACCCTGCCCTGGTAAGCCTGTGGGAGACAGGAGGATGGAGGCCCCCTGGAGGAAGCTTCCGCTGTTCCAGGCTGACCTCAGAGGTGTTTCCAGAAGGCTGCCTATGTGTAAGGAGACAGGCAGAGGGCCCCACCAGCCCTCGCCCCAGGGTAAACCCCTGGACCCCTGGACAGGAGCTGCTCTCCCTGAAAGGCTGGGCCCCTGCTCTGGTGAGGCTTGTCAAATTACTCTAGGGAAGAACAGGAAGAACGAGGAAAGAAAACAGTCTTCAAAAACCTCCTCTGCCCTTACAGTAAGGAGACCTGGAGGAGAGGGGCTCCTACCAGCCACTTCTGCAGCGCCCTGTGCAGTGTGGCGCGCTGGCCGTGCTGGTCCGCTAGCACCAGCTTCTGCTGCTCGGTCACCCGCAGGACCACGCACTGCAGATAGAGGGGGCGGGGAGCAGGGATGAGGTGGGCTCCAGCTGGGCTCTACTTTATACTCCTTTGTTTTTCACTACTGGGGGTTGAACCCAGGACATTCTACCTCTGAACTACACCCCCAGCCCAATTTTTAATTCTTTATTTGGAAACAGGGTCTTACTAATTTGCAGAGGGCCTAAGTAGCTGAGGCTGGCCTCAAACCTGGATCCTCTGGTCTCAGTTTCCCAAGTACTGGGATTACAGGCATGTGCTACCATGCCCTGCCCTGACATATTTCTTTTTTTTTTTTTTTTGCAGTATTGGGGATTGAACTCAGGGGCATTCTACCTCCGAGCTACACCCCCAGCCCTATTTTTTATTCTTTATTTTGAAACCGAGTCTCACCAAGTTGCAGAGTGCCTCACTAGGTAGCTGAGGCTGGCCGCAAACCCGGATCCTCTGGTCTCAGCCTCCCGAATGCTGGGATTACAAGCATGCGCCACCACGCCCGGCTCTGACATATTTCTTAATTTTATTTTTGTGGTACTGAGGGTTGAACCCAGGAGCATTCTATCTCTGAGCTATACCCCAAGCCCTATTTTATTCTTTTATTTTGAAACAGGGTCTTGCTAAGCTGTGGAGGGTGTTACTAAGTTGCTGAGGCTGGCCTTGAACCTGGGAACCTCCTGTCTCAGCCTCCCAAGTCTGGCTTATTTATTTACGGTACTGAGAAATTTTTTTGCAAAATTGGGGATTTAACCCAGAGGCATTCTTCTACCTCCGAGCTACAACCCCAGCTCCATTTTTTATTCTTTATTTTGAAACAGAGTCTCACTAAGTTGTGGAGGGCCTTACTAAGTAGCTGAGGCTGGCTGCAAACCCAGATCCTCTAGTCTCAGCCTCACAAGTACTGGGATTACAAGTGTGTGCCACCATGTCCAGCTTGGTACTGAGAATTTAATCTAGGGTCATTCTAACTCTGAGCTACACCTCAGCCCTATTTTTTATTCTTTATTTTGAAACCGGGTCTCACTAAGTTGCGGAGTGCCTCACTAGGTAGCTGAGGCTGGCCGTGAACCCGGATCCTCTGGTCTCAGCCTCCCGAATGCTGGGATTACAAGCGTGCGCCACCACGCCCGGTCCCTATTTTTTTTTTTTTTTTTTTTGAAACAGAGTCTCACTAAGTTTCAGAAGGCCTTGCTAAATTGCAGAGGTTGACCTTGAACCTGCTATCCTCCTGCAGGAGAATCCCACCTGTAGTGGGATCACAGGTGTGAGGCACCATGTCATGCTTGATACTGGATTTGCATGAGCTCATGTAAGGTACTAACTTCTGAGCCTCAGTCTCAAAATATGCACCTCTGGGTTTTGTGTGATTTGGATGAGCAAGTGCCTGACTTGTGGCCAATGTTCCCTCAGTGTCAGCTTAAACGTTTCATACACTCCTATAAATGATTAGATTCTGTAGGCTCAGATAAGAACAGCCCAGCACCTAAAGGAACAAGGCGTTCTGAGCCAGGCACCTCAAAGAAGGGAGCTGACTTCATCTTCCACCCTCCTCCCCCTCTCCAAGGCAGGTGGCTTCCAGGGTGCTGCCAAGGAGCCATCTGTCTGCTCTGAGTCACAATGACACGACTCCACCTGTCCAAAAGCCACTCGGCGGGGCCAGAGGCTTACCTCCCTCCACCTGCTCCAGGCCCAACGCAGGAGCCGCGCCGAGCGGAACGCTGCAGCCCGTGCCCGGCCAGTCCTCCTGCGGGGAGACAGGCGAGCTCAGCAGTGCAGCCAGGCCTGCTGGGCCCCTGGCGGGCCTCCTTTCACGTCCCTAACCCTTACTTAGCAGATAGGTTTTGGGGGCGGTCAAGGCCCTTTCTGAAGAGTGGTCAGAGGATTTGGGCTTTCTCCCAGGAAAGCGCACATGTAATCAAAGTCTGGCACACAGTTCCTCCAGCTCCGAGCGGCACTGAGGCTCACTCGTGGGTAGGCGTGCTGAAGCCCCTGCAGAGGGGAAGGTGAACGCAGCCAGGGGGCAAGAGGTAGTGAGATCCTCAGAGTGCGCAGGACAGTCTCCGCAGGGAAGTGGGCGGCCTGCCCTGCCCCGGCAGCCATGTGATAATAATGACCACACCTGCCACTAGCCATCGCCACTGCCCCCAGACAGCTCACCGTCTGCTCCCTGGCCGTGGTTACTTCATTTGTGTCCCAACTTATATGCAGATGTCCTTTCTGATGGACAGGACCTCCAGGATCCACAGAACACTTTTTGTACCAGGGATTAAACCCAGGAGCGATCTACCCCTGAGCTACACTCCCAGCCCTGCTATTATTTTTTATTTTGACGCAGGGTTTCACTAAGTTACAGAGGCTGGCCTTGAACCTGCGATTCTCCATCTCAGCCTCCCAAGTACTAGGATTGCAGGCATGCGCCACCACTTCTGTCCCACCTGAGATCCTTAGGCAGGGTGTGCCACGAGGCACCGAGACCCATCACAGCAGCCCTGGCTCAAGGAGACTGCCTCAGGATGAATTCTGGAACTCACAGCCTGTCTAGGTTAACACGGAGCTGAACAGGTGCTTGGAGCTGACGGTGCCACTGTGGTCCAAGCCGGCCTGGGCTGGGAAGGGCTTCCCAGACTGACCCGGCCACTCACTCTGTTCTGAGCCCTTGGGCACGCTCCCTCCAGATGCAGAACGCCTTCCTGAGCCACCCGTGGTGGTGGTGGGCACAGGCCATCGCTTGCCGCTCCAGATCCTGGCGACGCACCACTGCCCGCAGGAGCCATATGGACCAGGACCTACACAGAAGCTGCCTCTCTGCCTGCAGGATGGCCTGAGGCCACAGAGGAGGGGGAGAGCAGAGCCAGTCAAGAGGGAGAGAGGACAACAGCCACCGAAGATTCTCCAGACCACAAAAAATGACCACGGCAAAAGAAAAGGACATGCAGGAGGTGTCCTGGCCCAGAAGCCATCCGTCAGACGTCCAGGCCCTGCGCCTGGCCCGATTCACAGGAGAGAGCCCTGCAGTGTGGCCTGGGCTCTGTGCAACTCTCTGGGGAGGGACTCAGCACAGGCCCCGCCTTCCAGGCCCCTCCTCAAGGACTGTCGCATACCATTCTCTCGGCCAAGCGGTTTTCTCGATGCTGAAACATCTTCCGCCACCAGATGGAGAATACTTGCTTCTCTACTGTCTCCCTAAAACCAAGGAACAAGAAAAAATGAATAGTAGCAAGGCTCTTTCAACAAAACTATGAGTTCCAAACAATTGGGTTTTTCCTTAATAAGATCAGATGCAGGAGAAAGGAAAGGAAAAAGAAAGAGAAGAAATGCAAACAATAAAAAATAGTAGCAGCTGGTCATGGTGGTGCATGCCTGTAATCCCAATACCTGGGAGGCTGAGACAGGAGCATCTCAGGATTGAGGTTAGCCTCAGCAACTTAGCAAGACTCTCAGCAACCTAGTGAGATTCTGTTTCAAAACAAAAAATAAAAAGGACTGGGGTAGCTCAGAGGTAGAATGCCCCTGGGTTCAATTCCCAGTACCAAAATAAATAAATATAAAATAAAAAATAAAACCCCAACATTTTCCCAATGATTATTTCTGGGGGAAAAAAGCTTTTGCATAGAATAAAAAAGATTCAGACTCTGAGACCCTAGGCCTTCATCAAGTGTAAACTGAAGTACCACTGACCAACAATGAAAGCCCTTCTAGCGTGTGGTCGCTGGCTGGCTGCCTCTACACTAGCACCTGGAGGACAGCAGGGGCCAGTCTCCCCAGCTGACCGACCCCAGCACTGTATGTGTGTGTGGTACAGGGGACTGAGCCCAGGGGGGCATTCCATCTCCGAGCTATACCCTCGGCCCTATTTTTTCTGAGTCAGGATTTCATTATGTTAATTGTTGAGAGTCTTGCTATGTTGCTGAAGCTGGCCTTGAACCTGCAGTCCTCCTGTCTCAGCCTCCTAAGTACTGGGATTACAGGCATGTGCCACCATGCCCAGCCAGGACACAGTATTTTCACATTAGTATTACAGGTAATCAGGACAGACAGGCTTGGGAACCACTGCTCTGTCACCTCTGCCTAGGCCGCCTTGCTCAGCTCACCACTAACCATGGCAAATTCTGCAAAAGAAGTGCTGGGCTGACTAACGCGCAGGCCCTGAGGGCTACCTACTGGCCAAGCCATGAGGACCAGCGTGCGTGCCAGGGAGATGGTTCCCTTGGCATTCAACAAAGGAGATACCTCACTCAGAACAGAGTTCCAAGCTGGGCGTGGTGGTGTGACAGGACGGTATTGGAAAACTGCTCTGGTATTAATTTGCAGTCAGAGTCTGGGTGCTGCGCAGGCGCTCAGGCAGGGAGAGGTGGCTGCTTTGTTCTCCTCAGAGCTCTCCGTCGTCTCCTCTGCCCTTTGTCCTACTGTTTACCCAGTAAAGCCTTTAGCCTTAAAAATATGTACAGACAACTGAAACCCAAAGATCACAGTGACTCTGCCAGGCTCACTTCAGAGCCATAAAGATAGCAAGAGCCTTATGCCTTGCTCTCAGAGATCACACACAGCTACACTGGCTGTAATTTGTGCCTCTGTTTACCTCCTATTCCTTGGGGCCCAGAAAGGTAAACTCCGTGTGCTGCTTCAAAGCCCTCATAGTTGATGAGCAACCAATACAGCCCAAGACAAAGGAGTAAAAGCAAGGTAGATCACTGACCCCTGCACTTAGTAAGCACACTGTCCAGAGACAAGGAGGCCCCACCTGGCTAAGGGATACGTTACTAACCCATTGCCTTGGTAATGCTGATAAGAACGTGCCAATATGAAGACTGCATTTAAAGACTGGGGTCTGAGGGGTGGGCAGAGTTCCACTTTCCGGTTCTCCAGCATGTCTGCCAGGCACGCTGCTTTCCTTCTCTTCCCTTTTTTTGAGGTACTGGGGATTGAACTCAGGGGCATTCTACCTCCAAGCTATACCCCAGCCCTATTTTCTATTCGAACACTGGCAATGGAAAACATGAGGTAAAGATAAATGACTTTTCTTCTTAGTTTGTATTTACTTATGGGGGGGGGGGGGCGGTGCACGGGGAGACAGGGACATTTTACCTCTGAGCTACACTCCCAGACCTTTTTTTTTGGCAGTACTGGGGATTGAACCCAGGGGCATTCTGCCTCCGAACTACACCCCCAGACCTATTTTTTATTCTTTATTTTTGAAACAGGGTTTCACTAAATTGCAGAATGCCTCACTAGGTAGCTGAGGCTTGCTGCGAACTCAGATTCTCTGGTCTCAGCCTCCCAAGTACTGGGATTACAAGTGTGTGCCACCACACCCCACTACCCCCAGACCTTTTTATTGTTTTGTTTTCAAACATGGTTTCGCTAGATCGCTGAGTCTTGATAAATTGCTGAAGCTGACCTCAATTCTGCAATCTTCAACATGACAATATTGATTTCCAAAAAATTGTAAAACGCAGTCAGAGTCTGGGAGCTGCCCAGGTACTTGGGCAGGGAGGGGCAGCAGCTGTACACTGCAGAGCTCCCCTCTCTCTCTGCCCTTTGTTCAATGATTAACCCATAGTAAGATTGTAAAGGCAATTAAAACCTTAGCCTGAGCCGGGCGCGGTGGCGCACGCTTGTAATCCCAGCATTTGGGAGGCTGAGACCGGAGGATCCGGGTTCGAGGCCAGCCTCAGCTACCTAGTGAGGCACTCCGCAACTTAGTGAGACCCTGTTTCAAAATAAAGAATAAAAAATAGGACTAGGGGTATAGCTCGGAGGTAAAATGCCCCTGAGTTCAATCCCCAGTACCGCAAAAAAAAAAAAAAAAAAAAAAAAAAAGATCTTCCTCAGTACTTGGGAGGCTGAGACAGGAGGGTTACAAATTCAAAGTCAACCTTGGCAACTTAGGGAGGCTCCCAGCAAGAAAGGAAAAAAAAGATCTTCCTCTTGATCAGATGGAAAGTACCTGGACTTTGGGATGTGAGAGGTGAATTTAAGCCCTAGCCTGCCACTTCCTGACTGTGTTACCATGGGGAAGGTTGTTTATCATTTTGAACCTGTTGTCTCAGGACTACAGAGAAGTAAAGGAATGTGAAGACAACATCATAGGTGGAAGGAGTTTGTGTTTGTTCTTTTTCTATCATCTAATTCCTACCACAGTGGCTGACACACGGTTAGCAAATGGCACCTCTTCTACGTGTTCCACCAACATGTAGTGAGGATGCTACGGGCAAGTTTTCCCCTATGAACCACAAAGACGCAACTCTAGGCAAGCATGGTGCCACATGCCTATAATCCCAGCACGTGGGAGGCTGAGACAGGAGGATTGCAACTTAGTAAGACCCTGTTTAAAAAAAAATAATAAGCCGGGTGTGGTGGCACACACCTGTAATCCCTGTACTTGGAAGGCTGAGACAGGAGCAGGCTCAAGGACAGCTTCAGGAAGTAGTGAGACTCTCAGCAACCTAGCAAGACCCTGTTTCCAAATAAGAAATAAAATTGGGCTGGGGTACAGTTCAGAGGTAGGATGTCTCTGGGTTCAATCAACAGTACCACAATCAACAGTACCACAATTAATTAATTAATTGAAGCCAGGCATGGTGGCACATGCTTATAATCCCAGTACTTGGAAGGCTGAGACAGGAGGATTACAGGTTTGAGGATAGCCTCAGCAAACAGTGAGATTTTCATCAACCTAGGGAGACCCTGTTTCAAAATAAAAAGAAAATAGGGCTGGGGTTGTAAATTGTAGGTAGATTGCCTGTGGGTTCAATCCCCAGTAAAACACACACACACACACACACACACACACACACACACACACACACACACACACAAAATAAATAACAGAAAATAAAAAGGAGCCAGGCATAATGGCACATGCTTATAATTCCAGTACTTAGGAGGCTGGGACAGGAGGATCACAGGTTCAAAGCCAGCCTCAGCAACTTAGGCTCTCAGCAAACTAGTGAGACCCTGTTTCCAAATAGAAATAAATTTTATTTCCAAAAGAAATAAAATCAGGCTGGGAGTATATCTTTTTTTTTTTTTTTTTTTTTTTTGCGGTACTGGGGATTGAACTCAGGGGCATTCTACCTCTGAGCTATACCCCCAGCCCTATTTTTTATTCTTTATTTTGAAACCGGGTCTCACTAAGTTGGAGAGTGCCTCACTAGGTAGCTGAGGCTGGCCTCGAACCCGGATCCTCCGGTCTCAGCCTCCCGAATGCTGGGATTACAAGCGTGCGCCACCACGCCCGGCTTGGGAGTATATCTTAAGAGGTAGAATGCCTCTGGGTCTAATCCCCAAGATCAAAAAATAAATAAAAATAAAAAGGGCAGGGGTAGAATGCCCCTGGAAAAAGGAAAGAAAGAGATATATAGAGAGAAAGAAAGGTAGTTCAGTTCTTGACTGTGCTAATTTTGCTGAAGACTATGATTTCAAGACTTCAAAAAGCCAGGACTTGCAGAACAGGAGCTGAGTGTCTGGGGGAATCACACTCAAGAACGCCTGCGAGGGCCACACGGGACCCTGGGCTGGCAAGCCAGTGGGCTCTCGGCAGCCCGGGAGGAGGACGGCGGCATAGAACACAGCGGATTATGAACACGTCTGCAATAAAGATGTACAGAAGTGTTCCCAGGGGAAACACTGGCTGTTTTCCCACTACATAAAATCAACAAGCCCACATTATTGAAACCCAGGAAGAAGCAGGGGCTGGGGTGGCAGGGCGTGGGCGGCTGACCTGTGGAAGCTGGCTGCTCTGGCGGCGAGGACGCCTTCCTGCTGCTGCCGGCGCCAGAGTCCATACCACGTGCGGAAAGCGGCCGGCAGGGCTCTCTGTTGGAAGTGACGGTCAGCTCGGGCCTGCAGTAGCTAAAGTAAAATAACGAATGACCTTTGTGTGTGTGTGTTCTTTTTGTGGTATTGGGGATTGAATCCAGGGGCATTCTATCTCAAAGCACACCCCCAGCCCTGTTTTATTTTTTATTTGGAAACAGGGTCTCACTAGGTTGCTGAGGCTGTCCTTGAACCTGTGGTCTTCCTGTCTTAACCTCCCAGGTACTAGGATTACAAGTGTGGGCTACTATCCCCGGTTCTGTCAGTATTTAACTCAGTGATATGTATGGCTTTTTTTTCTTTCTTTCTTTGTTTTTGTGGTACTGGGGACGGAACCCAGGGCCATTTTACCTCTGAGCTGTCCCTCAGCCCTTTTTATTTTGAAACAGGGTCTCACTACATTGCTGAGGCTGGCCTTGAATTTGTGATCCTTCTATCTCAGTCTCCCAAGTACTGGGATGACAGGCATACTCTACCATGTCTAGCTCCCTTTGAGCTATTTACAGCACCCTCTCCTCCAAATCTGAGCAAGATCTCCTGGCATAGGCCTGTCCCGGGAATCTTCCCAAAGCCGATAGATCCACCTGCTATGAAGCACTCCATACCTGCTTGGATCTCCTCCTCTGGGCATAGCGTAACCACTGTGCGATGCACCTGCGCAGCAAAGTTACCCTGGAATAAAACACAGAACCCAAGGGGCTAGCCAGTGCCTTCAGGTTTCTGGCTTTGGAGATTCTGCTTTGTTTAAAGAGACTTCGGGAAGATGGCGTCGGAGTGAGACACTGCTCAATAGGCGCTGTGATTCAAATCATCCATAGAGGCAGCTTCTTGACAGAAGAAAAAATGCAACAAATAGGTGAACAATGCTACAAAAACTGAAATACAGCTGATCAGAATCCGGAAGACCGACAAGGGAGAGCAAAGAAGCCCGTCTGTGCGGTCACAGCACCACGCCGCTGAGTGGCAGCCACCATTGAGCAGCCCCCAGCGGGGGATCTACTGACAAAGAAAAATATAACGATCTTCTGCATTCCCAGCGACCAGAGGTGGAGTGAGCGACTCCTGAACTCCACATCCTAGCCAGCCAGCATACCAAGGCACCTTCGACAGTGACCGGAAGGCGTGGTACCACCAGCTTAAGCCCTCGAGGGGCCACCTCAGCTCACCTCTCCCTCCAGAGCTGGAGCAGCGACCAACTGCACTGCAGAGCTTGAATCAAAACTGCCGCAGGAGCAGCTTCTTGACAGAAGGAAAGAGAAGCAAAGCACCAGAAAAGTGAGTAAAGCAACAGGGGCAGTTGGTCGGAACCCATAGAGCAGATCAGGGAGAATGGGGGAGCCGGCGTGTGTGCGGCAGTAGCAGCCACCATCTTGTCTGCCACCGACAGCAGCAGGGATCTACCCAAAAGATCTGCAAGGGCCAAATCAGGTCTGTTCTTACAAACTTGCAGGGATTTTTATTTTGTTTCTTGCTGTTGTTTTTGCTTTCTGAGTTTGTTTTGTTTTGTTTTCACTCTGCATTGCTTCGATTTATCTGTTTGTTGCTGGGGATCAACCCAGGGCCTCTTGCATTCTAAACACCCTATCACTGAGCCACACCTCCAGCCCCAACAACTAGCTGTAATCCTAATTAAACCACCAGGCATGTAATGTTTTGTTGTTTTTCTTTTTTTTTTGCGGTACTGGGGATTGAACTCAGGGGCATTCTACCTCCGAGCTATACCCCCAGGCCTATTTTTTTTTTTTTTTTTTTATTCTTTATTTTGAAACCGAGTCTCACTAAGTTGCGGAGTGCCTCACTAGGTAGCTGAGGCTGGCTGCAAACCCGGATCCTCCGGTCTCAGTCTCCCGAATGCTGGGATTACAAGCGTTCGCCACCATGCTCGGCTAGCATGTAATCTTAATACTTGGGAGACTGAAACAGGAGGATCAAGGTTGGAGGCCAGACTTGGCAATTTAGTTAGACCATGTTTGAAAATAAAAACTAGGACCGTGGGTATAGCTCAGAGGCAGAACACCCCTGGATTCAATCCCCAGTACCACCAAAAACAAACAAAACAAAACAAAACCACCAGGCATATCATCTCTGGAACTTCAGAAATAAGTATAAAATCCCACAGACATTCTAAACTTTCTGGGGGCTTATTTCAGACTATCTGGGCCTGTAACGGGGGGTGGGATGTGTGTGTGTGTGTGTTTTTTACTGGGGATCGAACCCAGGGGCATTCTACCTCTGAACTACACTCCCAGTCCTATTATTTATTCTTTTTTTTTTTTTTTTTTTTGGCAGTACTGAGGATCCAACCCAGGGGCATTCTACCTCCGAGCTACACTCCCAGCCCTCTTTTTTATTCTTTATTTGGAAACAGGGTCTCACTAAGTTGCGGAGGGCCTCACTAAGTAGCTGAGGCTGGCCACAAACCCAGATCCTCCGGTCTCAGCCTCCCAAGTACTGGGATTACAAATGTGCACCATCACACCTGGCTTATTATTTATTCCTTTTTTTTTGTTGTTGTTGTTCAGTACTGGGGATGGAATTCAGGGGCATTCTACCTTTGAGCTACACCCCTAGTCCTATTTTTTTTTTTTTTTTTTTTTGGCGGAACTGGAAATTGAACTCAGGGGCATTCTACCTCCGAGCTATATCCCCAGCCCTATTTTTTATTCATTATTTTGAAACAGGGTCTCACTAAGTTGTGGAATGCCTCCCTAGGTAGCTGAGGCTGGCTGGGAACCCAGATCCTCCAGTCTCAGCCTCCCAAATGCTGGGATTACAAGGTGTGCCACCACGCCCAGCTTATTATTTATTCTTTATTTTGAAACAGGGTCTCACTAAGTTGCGGAGGGTCTCACTAAGTAGCTGAGGCTGGCCGAGAACCCGGATCCTCTGGTTTCAGCCTCTTGAGTACTAGAATTATAAGCGTGCGCCACCATGCCCAGCTACAGGCTCCATTTTAATGAGAAGATATTGCAAATAAGAGCTACTTGGTTTTGTAAGCCAGGATTCAGACACACTTTGACAACTCTGAGTAAGTTAAAGACTGGGATTCTCAATGACATTTAAATGCTCCCAGGCTGGGGATGTAACTCAGTGATAGAACACCCAGGAAGCCCAAGGGTTGATTCCTAGCACCAAAAATAAATCAATAAACTTAGAATGGTCCAAAGTTGCATCTGTAAAGTATGCAAATTATATTGATTTTACTGTGAGGCTCATTTTTTGTTTTGAAACAGGGGTCTCACTAGGTTGTTAAGGCTGTTCTTGAACTTGCAATCTTCCTGTCTCCCAAGTACTAGGATTACAGGCCCATACCACGAAAGCTGGCCACATTACACATTTCTAGAAGAAAGCAAAGGCAGGCTGAGAAGCTGAGACAGGAGGATGGCAGGTTCAAACCAGCAACTCAGCAACCTTGTAAGACTGTTTCAAAGCTGGGAGTGGTGGCGCACGCTTGTAATCCCAGTACTTGGGAGGCTGAGACTGGAGGATCATGGGTTCACAGCCTGCCTCAGCTACTTAGTGAGGCGCTCTGCAACTTAGTGAGACCCTCTTCAAAATAAAGAAGAAAAAATAGGACTGGAGGTGTAGCTTGGAGATAGAATGCCCCTGAATTCAATTCCTAGTACTGCAAAAAAAAAGACTGTTTCAAAACAAAAAATAGGCGTGGTGGTGCACACCTGTAATCCCAGTACTTGGGAGGCTGAAACAGGAGGATCACAGGTTCAAGGCCAGCCTCAGCAACATAGCAAGGCCCTCAGCAACTTTGTGAGACCTTGTTTCAAAATTTAAAAAATGGGGCTGGGGGGTATAGCTCAGAGGTAGAATGCACCTGGGTTTCATCCCCAGGACCACAAAAAAAGAAAGAAAAAAACCTCTGAGGAGTTAGACTAAGGTGCTGTATAAAGGGGACCAGGCAACTTTATTTTTACTTTATGTTTTTGTTCTGTTTTGTTTTTGTTTTGGGGGGTTTTTGTGTGTGTGTGTTACTGGGATGGAACCCAGGGGCATTCTACCTCTGAGCTACACCCCCAGTCTTATTTTTTATTCTTTATTTTAAAACAGGGTCTCACCAAGTTGCAGAGGGCCTCACTAAGTAGCTGAGGCTGGCCTCGAATCTGCAATCCTCCTGTCTCAGCCTCCCAAATACTGAGATTACAAGTGTGTGCCACCACGAATGGCTCACTTTACTTTTTTTTTTTGCGGTACAGGGATTGAACTCAGGGGCGTTCTACCTCCGAGCTACACCCCCAGCCCTATTTTTTATTCTTTATTTTGAAACCAGGTCTCACTAAGTTGTGGAGTGCCTCACTAGGTAGCTGAGGCTGGCCTCGAACCCAGATCATCCGGTCTCAGCCTCCTGAATGCTGGGATTACAAGCGTGCGCCACCACGCCCAGCTTTCACTTTACTTTTTTTTTAAATACTTTTTGTGCAGCTATACCACTCCTGGGTATCTTTCCAAAGAGGTTGAAACCAGAGGACTACAGTATTATATGCATACCCATATTCATAGCAGCACAATTCACAATAACCAAATTATGGAATCAACCCAGGTTTCCACCAAAAGATTAATGAATTACAAAACTAGGGGAAATACACACAATGGAATTCTACTCAGCAATAAAGAAGAATAAGCCAGGCATGGTGTCGCACATTTATAATCCCAGTACTTGGGAAAATCCAGGTTCGAGGCCAGCCTCAGCTACTTAGTGAGGCTCTCTGCAACTTAGTGAGACCCTGTTTCAAAATAAAGAATAAAAAATAGAACTGAGGGTATAGCTTGGAGGTAGAATTCCCCTGAGTTCAATCTCCAGTGCCACACACACACACAAAAAAAAATGTTTTTAATTAATAATAAAGGAGAATAAAATGACGTCATTGCAAGAAAATGGAAGGACCTGGAGAACACTACGTGAAGTGAGATGAGGCAGAGACAGGAAGCGAAGGGACACATGCTTTCTTTAATATGCGCAAGCTAGGGAGTAACTGGGATACCAGAGGGACTCCAGATAACGGAGGAGAAACCTCAGAGGAGCCAGGGAGGTGGTCTAC